>JBCEWB010135735.1:0-11080 GCA_039654565.1 Peronia peronii | reverse complement strand
CTATCTATCTATCTATCTATCTATCTATCTATCTATCTATCTATCTATCTATCTATCTATCTTCCTATCGGTCTGTCTGTCTGTCTGTCTGTCTGTGTCTGTCTAAGTATTTATTAATCTATTTGTCGATCACTCGATCTATGTGTATATCTCTCTGTCTGTCTGTCTGACGATCTTACTGTCTGTCTGTCCACGTATCTATATGCCTCAGTCTTTCAATCTATCTATATACCTACCTATCTACAACTGGCCAAAATACTTATCTGTCTATCACCCTAACTGCATGCTTGATGTATGTACCTTATTACTCAATTTATTTTTCTCTCTCACTTCTCCTTCGGTGAAAAAAAAAAAAAAGAAAAAAAACCTAGACTAAATAAATAAATAAATAAATAAAAACAAAACTGAGACGACTACATCACCAAACTCTCTCTCTCTCACACACACACCCCACACACATACTTGTAGGGCATGGCCTGCGAGGACCACTTGAAAATGACAAGTTGTGAGGACCTTGAGAAAAAGCAAAGTTTCAAAAACTCACTTTTGTTTCAGAAAATAGCTGAAGACCATGATAGTTCTTTCGAAACAAGTAAATTGTCTTTCAGCTTTATTTCTAACCGGTAGACGACGGTTGAAATGTTACATACATTGGGAGGAATTCCTGCGAGGAACTTTGCATACACTGCTATAAGCGCATTACTTGTGAGACACTGAAGTGTTCAGCATTACTTGTGAGGACCTTGATTTACACACCATGTGATGCATAATTTATGCGGAACTGTTTTTGTTCGATTGATGACACTGTTATGTTTATAATTGTAACTGTTATATAAAAGAAAACAGGGTTACCGTTGATTCAGAATCAAAAGTGAAGCATACTGGAGAATCTCTTTTCTGCTCCGAGTTAATTAATAAGTTAATAAATAACTGAAACATTTTTTAAAAATTTCCAGTCATGCACCCTTTTAAGCGCTTTACTTGTGAGATACTGAAGTGTTCAGCATTACCCGTGAGACCCTTGGCTGTGTTACATGTGTTACATGATTCATGAATAACTCTTTTTGTTCGATTAATGAACAGTGTTATGTTGATAATTGTAACTGTTCCATAAGAAAAGATTACCCCCCCCCCATCCAAAATAAAGAAAAAGAAGGATGTTGGGAAATTTCTTTTCTATACTCAGAGTTAATTAATAACAATCTTTACATTTATTTGCTTTCCTTGTCGTACTATGGCACAAGATCATGTATGACTTCATAGGAATCAATAAAGAAAAATATTCATGACATTATTATAAATCATAGATAGCACAATTTTGTTTCTTTGTCGTAGTTTTCTGAAAAACAAAATGTTTAGATAAAATCAAGCTTGAGAAAAAAATTATGACTATCCATTCAGTTTTGAATGATTGATATGAAAACGATCACAACAATTTCCTTGCAGACAATGATGCGGCATTGTTCTGCCCTCATTTTAAAAAAATATGCAGTGCCTGAACTATGATATTCTTAAAAATGACGACAGTATGGTCGGGTAAACTTTCAGTAAACTAAACTTTCCAACAAAGAAATGGAAAAAAATCTGACTTTGAATTGCTGATATCAGAGCAATATGTGTCATGCTGTCGTCAATAGGGTAAACCAGCATAGAACGTAGTTTTCCAGCGCAAAATATGAGTAGTCCTTTTTCACTGCTTTAGGGGGTTGGGAGGGAGGGCGAGGGTGATTGCAATAACAGGACACTGCTCTATTATAACTATAACAGAGATTGAGAGAGGTAACTAGAGGACAAATAATTTCACGATACGGTTCTGCATGAAACTGTTCAATAATGTTCATTCACCCTATTCATTGATTTGAAAATATCTATGACAAATAATTTATAGGTAAAACCATACATGAATTAGTCCAGGGAACATTCAGTCACTGTATTTATTCAATTGGAAACATCCATGACAAATAATTTCAAGATAAAATCATGCGTGAAAAAGTTCAAAGACTACCCATTCACCGCATTTAGTGATCGGCAAAAGGAGTAAGAGCTTCACTGAGACCATTTTCTTTTTAGGAAAATATGTGTAGATAAAATCTTACTTTAAAAAATTCAGTGACTGTCCATTCAAAGATAGCAACAATTTGATTGAAGACAATTATGAGGCACTATTCATGTGCAAACTTTCAGTAAAATAAACTCTCCAACAAAGAAACGAAAAAGAAAAATCTGACCTCGAAGGGCTGATATTCTGCAATATAATGTATCGTGCTATCCAGCACCCAATAATTTCTAAGTAAATCATGCATAAATATTCCATTGAATATAAAATCATTATATTTATTCATTTGGCAACATGAATAACAAATAATTTCAACATAAAATCATGCATGAAAAATTCTGTTGGCGATCGATATACTTTATTTATTTCTTTCCTTTTCTCTTTTTTTTTTTTTTTTTTGGTAATATCGGTGCCAAAGAAATTTCAAGATAAAATTATGCCTGAAACCTCCAAAGATTATCCATTCAACGTATTTATTGATCCGGAAATGGTAATAAGGCTTTCATTGATGATATTTTCTGAAAACAGAATGTTTGGATAAAATTAGGCTTGAGAAAAAGTCCATAATTATCTATTCAAATTTTGTTTGCTTGATATGAAAACGACCACATTAGTTTCATTGTAGACAATGACGAGACACTATTGTTATGTAAACGTTCAGTAAAAATAAGTTCTCCAACAAAGAACTGAAAAAAAACAATCTGACTCTGAAGGGCTGGTATTTCGTCAATATATACCCTGCTGTCATCTGTAGGCTAAACCATCTTTACAACGCTGATTTCCTGAGCAATGTTTCAGAATTTTTTCTCCACATCTATTTCGAGAGCCGGGATATTGTTTCAGTGTAACTAGACATCAACAACTATCAGTCTTCATATTTATTGATTAGAAAATATCTACCACAAAGTAATTTTGAAGTTAAAGTCATGCATGAAATAGTCCAGTGAATATCCATCACTGTATTTATTCAATTGGAAACATCAGTAACAAATAATTTCATGTTGACCTGATGCATGAACAAAGACACCACATCAGTTGTTTTATTCACTTTTTTTTTCAAAACATCAGTCCAAGATAAATCATGCATGAAAAAGTCTAACGACTATCCATTCACCGTAGTTATTGACTTGGAAAAGGTAATAAGATGATGCTTACTGAAAGAAAGTGCTTAAGGAATGATACATGCCCTTCTAAGCACGGATTTAGATAGGGCATGAGTTGCTTGCCTCTCTTTAAGCACATATTTACGGGACATATCCCTGTCTAAGCACAAAGTTAGAGAAGGATATGTGCCTGTACAGTTGTACAGATCAATCTATCTTTTCCAACACAGAGAGGCAAAACAGAAAAAAATTGCAATGACAAAGCGTGGCTCTCTGTCATAATGATCAACATGGCACCTCCTGCTCTATCATCTTTGCTATCACTCCTGTCTATACTGCCTTCACCATCTCTGTCATTATGGTAACATTACTCGTTTTCTCGTCTCAATCGTCGTATTACGATTGTCGCCACTATCGTCATCTTCTTCCTCACAATCACCTCTATTATCATTTTCGCCATATCCCATTTCCTCACCAGTGAACATAGTGTCTGTCATTTTGTTTTTCTTCTTTACATCTACCCAACCATTCTTTTTTACAGCAACTAAATGTATTTTTTGTTTACCGCTGCTCAATCACACTTTCAAATTCGGCAAAAGTTTGGAAGATTCTCCCTGCATATTACAGGGTTAGATCTAAATCTTGTTCCTCCTCGACAGGTCCAACAAGACAAAAATCGTCTTCAATGGGAGTTGTTATGATTGTTGACAAATTAAAAATTCAGGCCAGTTTCCCAAATATAGAATGCACTTGATTGGCTCAGTAAAAATAGCAAGTCACATATTTCGATGACATATTAATCATATTACTTCTCTCTAATTCTACGCTCAGTCAGAGACATATGTCCCTCTGTAAGCACTTTTTCTGGAAGACAAACTGTTTAGATAAAATCATGCTTGAGAAAAGATGAGGATTGATGAAGTCTGTTGTTTTGAGCCAAACCATTCAGCTATCTCAATTCAGCTACTTATTGTGTGAAACATTTTTCCTGGCACTTGAAATTACTTTTTCTCTGATAAATATAACTGAAGATTCAAGTGGGGATGTAAAGCGTTTCGTTAAAAAGGCATACAATTTTGGGCAGTTAAGTCTACTGATTTATTTCTATTTTATTTTATTTTATTTTTTTTTGATGCAGCATTTTCAATGGAATTAACATTTATAATTAATAATGAGCCTCAATTGACAAGCATCTATGATAAAGGTATAAACAGCGTGTCTAAACCTAACTCATTGTCGTCAAAATCTGGCTGGCTTTTACACTTTGCAGTTCATCAAATTCCATTATATCTAAATCAATTTGCTACTTGTTCACCTCCATCATATTTTGCATGTATTTGTGTGTGTGTTTGCTAAAGATTCATCTAAACTAGATCACCCAAACAAAAGCAACAGCAATAAATAGATCTCAATGGAGAGCCACAAAAGACTGCTACAAGGTTGCTGGATGACACGGCGGCCAGAGGAAAATTTCTTCATATCAATATGCGTAAAAATAGTTCTTATTTATAGATTTACTGTACCTACATTTCTCTCTCTCTTTCTCTCTCCCTCTCCTACACATAGATATACTGCACAAAAAGCCGTGTCGCTCGATTTCTCTCTTTCTTTCTTCTTGTTCTTTTTTTTTTCGAAGATCTCAGTGAGACTCATTACAAGGTGCTGGATGATGCAGCCGCCATTGCAAAATTTCGACATCCATGCATAAAGATTCTTACAGATTTACTCGACCTACATTTCTCTCTCTCTCTCTGTCTCTGTCTCTCTCTTGCACATATATATATATACCATGCAGAAAGCTGCATCACCTTTCTAAAAGATGTTAATGAGATCTCAATGTAGACTTGATGTAGATCTAGCTAACGATATTTTTATAATTATGCAGCAGATCGAACAAGAGAGATCTTGCAATCAGTGCATTGCTTCTATAATTGTTGTTGTCAGTGTTATTCGTCATGTAAATAATTATGTTCTTGCTGTAAAAACGTCAATTCGCTCCTTGAAATGTAGGCATGTGTGTACAGAGATTTTGAGTAGCACAGACATTTCGGTTTTCCTCTTCTTTCCACAGTGTTTGTGAGGTAACAACATACATGCTTGTGAAACATTTGCTATGCCTAATCCAAAAGATTTGAGAGTATTCAAGAATTTCACTATTTCAGACATGAGCCCAGAGACTAAGAAAATTCATCCTGTGACTGTATGACAATGAAGTTGATAAGCCTCATCAGTACTGGCCATAGTGGGAAAAGCAGCTCGGGTGAGTCTGAAAGAGTGAAAGGTTGCATTTAGTTGTGTCTGGAGTGATCCAAAATTTGTGGAACAGGTAGAGAAGATACTGGAAAACTTGTTACTTGAAAACATGAAACTTGCCCGTCAAACGAGAATTGAATTTCGCAGACAGCTACCAGTGTTCATCCCAAAGAACAATACTGAACAATTACCAGACATATTGTGGATAGAAACGGTGGCTGTATCAACAGAACAAACGTCATTGGGCCATGTCAGTGACTCTTGGGAATAGTTCCACATGTGAGAGCATTTCAGCTGTTGATAGCAGGCATATTCCTGGTCGTCTCATAGTTCTGTATCAAAGTGACAAACGCACAATACACTTCCAGTTCAATGTCCTTGAAATTCTCTTAATATTCTAGTTTTGCAGTATATACACACTGGCGGGCTGCATATAGAGCATGCGATGATTTTTCAGTATTCGGATAACTTAGACCCATTCCTTCTTAATAGATATGTTCTGTTAGGTTGCAAATCCTCATTCAATCTACTCATGGTAATGAGTATGGGTAATGTCATGGGTAAATCACTTATATCAATCATTCACAGCACATTCCAATGGCTCCTAGTGCCTTTCTAAAGTGCCTGCATGTACATGTTCAGGTTAGGGGGAGAAACGGGTTGTCCTGCCTAAATAGGTGTATATTTAGAGCATTACTTCTCAAATACTATTATTAACTGTATCTGGCTGAAATGTGTTAAGTTTGTAATTTTGAACAGAAGGATCTGAATCTGAAAGGTATATGATCTTAGTAGTTCGCTGAGTTACATCTTTGATACTTTGACAAACTTGTACAGTCCGACACGGAAATTTCCATGAAAGGGCTTATTCCTGTTTTTAAAATGAACATCCCTCTAGTAAGAAATATGCTGTGGAGCGAGTGTGAGCCGACCGTCTAATTAATAAGACATGAGTGAAAAACTCAGTCAGTGTGCACATTGTAGTCTCGGTTAGGCTTTCATCTCTATGTATCTGCGCACAGAAATTTCAAAGCAGACAGTTTATAGAGTATTAGGGATATTCTATATCTGTCTGATTTCATTACTACGTCAGTGTTGATAACATTTTCATGTTTGTTCTTAGTACCGGTATTTATTGGTTATGAAATGGATTCTCTTGATCTTGTTGTCATATTATTGTGTTCAGGTGAATATTGTTGTTTCAAAAATGTGTTAAAATCAGATGATTTTCACTTTCTTTGACATTTCGTCATGAGAGTGATATTTGAATGCTTGAACTATGGATTTTTTACGCCTCAAATTCGGATTCAGTCTGTCCAAATTAGAGAAAAAGTGTGGGAAAATGTTTTGTTTTGCATCTGGTTGCCATGACAACGCCGCCATATTGGATTTTGCGTTTTAAAAATTAGCTATTTTCAAAAGCCTAAGACTCTTAGTGTACTGTAGGCAATCGTTTGAAAAGTGGCACATGAATAACATAGCTCTATGTAAAAGACCATGCATTTGTTTTATGGTTTTATGCCATGAAATGTTTGTTATAAAAATATTTTAATTATATATATTGACACAGGTAAATGTATCTCAATTTTTCACAAAATATCAAATTTTTCTTCAAAAGTGTAGAGGAAATTCAGAAGGAGGGATGCATAATATTGAACCACATGCTATGGAGAATATAAAAATTTAAGTCAGTTCAAAATAAAAACGGCTTAGAGAAAAAAAGTGAAGAAAACATACTTATTGAAAAAATTCGCAGTTGAATTTTCATATCTTTCAGTACAGTTTCTATACAGAAAGCATACACTTCTGGCCCCATCCGTTATTGTTCTGGTATCACAAGAGGCCAAAGTGTCTAAAATAGTAAATCCCCAAGTTTGATCTTTAAGTCCCAAAACATCAGTTTCAGGACCCGCACCTCCCCCCTCTCCCCTTAAATCTGTTCTCTGTGATGAGAGATATTATGAGAATCACTTATCTGAAAAACTATTTTGCAGAAAGCGACACCTTGATAAAACAGTCAATTCCCCTTTGTCTTCTTGCTTCGTCACATCTGTCCTGTGGCTTTATATTATAAAAATTTCTTGAAGAAACGTTTATAGATACGACCAAAAGTCTTAAGAAAAAAACATTGCTCCAGTGATTCGTGCAATTAAGAAAATGTCTAAAAACTGCGAGATTTACCGTAATATATGGAAGGAATTAGAAAGATGCAAATCAAGCGAAAATCTTTTTAAAAAAATATTTTCTCTTCTCTTCTAATTGATCTAAGATTTAAAAATAAATGAAAAGAATAAACATTTTACTGTTAACGAAATACAATATCTGCGTGTGTAAAAGAATTATTATTTACCACTAGAGACAAATTATAATTTATTGCGGTTTTGAGCAGTCCTGTTTAAGTGTATATCAAAACAACAGAATCTCAAATGCTCCATGCGCCCAACTTTAACCCAAATGAAGTAGTTTGAAAAAATGAAGCATCTGTTGTAATCCAACTAAAAAAGAGCGTTGCATACATTTATTTGTGCCATCTGCTATACGCTAATGAAATTACCGTGATATTTCTTGAGTCTGTTGTAATGGTGGTCTTGATATTTCTGTCTATTATGCAGTTGAAAGTGAGTATCTTGTATGTATTTAGTTGTGAATAGAGTTTCCTCTCGAGGACAAATAAAGCTGAGAAAGCCCCAATAATGTGTGGCCTTTAACTTTCAACTGAGAGTCGCTCATGTGCATATAGATTGCTCCGACTTCAGAGATCTTGAGGAGCTCACCCCTCGAGTTACTCTTGCCTGATCATTATAAAACCATATCTACAAACTATCCTGTGCTTTTGTAGTCTACAATCTGAACCATCAATGTAAATGTGTGAAATTGTAAAAATGAGGTGTGCCATTTACAATTATCGATTGTGGAATTTTGTGCATCCTTTAATTTATTTTCTAACACATTCGTGCTGATGTGCCGTTAAATCTTAACGTAAATAAATAAAGCAAAAACAAAAACTGTTGTTATATTATATTGTATCTTACCTTATCATATTATATCATAATACCCCAAGATGATTGTGCTAAATGTACGCCATACCGACCTGGCTTTTAATATGGACAACAACAACATCAATAAGAACTTAATGCAGTGAAAAGAACAAAAATAAAACAACAACAACAACAACATATATCAAAGCAAATGAAAACAAGAAAAACAACAACAACATATAATAAGAGAACATTGAAAACAAGAAGAAGAACAACAACAAAAACATACAATAAAAGCCCAGTGAAAACAACAAAAACAGATAAATAGAAAACACAACCACAGCAGTGAGAAACAGAGGCAATAACCAACATGACCATGAAGTAAGGCAGCACATTTGTCGGCAGAGATCTGTTTATCGAACAGTTTGGGAATATTGCCATCTGAGGAAAGATTTAAAAAAAAAAAAGTATTAATACACATAATAATAAATATAAAATATTATAACAATAAACGGTAGTATAATTAAATAGTATATCACACATATCATAGTAACTGCTTATGACCAACCCCATGCAAAACTGAGGAACAGGGCATTTTTAGGCTTTAGCCAACACTAGAATATTAGCATAGAACCTAGACTAACACTGATATAAAATTCAATAGTGGCTTTATAAAACACTAGAAGGGAACCCACAGCCTTCGTGAGAGATTATTTAAATGTAGGCGAAACTGATACTGCCCTGCGATTTAAAGTGTATGGCAAGCGTGCGCATCTCGTTGTTGGTACACGTATTATGGATGATTAAATTGAACGTGTTTGGCGTTCTAAATGCGTCTTTCTATCGAACGTACAATTTGGATCTAACACTTTCGCGAATTTACTATTTAATTAATATGGTCTTTTTAGAATAACGTCAAACACAGTAAGCTTTTTTCGGCTTTATGTCCATAGAAACACAGATCTTTATGCAACAATGTTGTATGCCAAACTTCATATGGATACATTTAGGAGTATTCGAGTCCATAAGCTTTTCATGGGTTTTGTTGCAGATATATAGCATACAAATGGGGGATGATGTGTTCGACTACACTGATGAACTGCTCTTCATACTTAGATTCACAGGCAGTGCGCACATAACACTTACTTGCTGAGGTGGCAGTGCACTTTACAGCTATACATAGTTTTCTGTCTAGCTTTGTATTGCTTCTGTTGTCAAAATATTATGTCCTGTTCATGGCCATCTTCTCCTGCCACATTCTTTATCTGATGCTGTATCGTGCTTTTCTTTCGCTGAATGTATTTCCTACGTTTCTTTAGCTGAGAGTATTTTGTGGGGTTTTTTTTTATCTGAGGATGTCTCGTGATAATGTCTGAAAGGTCTCTTGGCTTTATTCATTTGAAGGTATCTCGTAGCTTCCTGTATATCGAGATATTTCGTTGGTTTCTTTATCGGAGGGTATTTCGCGGCTTTCTTTATCTGACGGTATCTCGTGGATTTCTATATACCAGGGTATTTCGTAGGTCTCTTTATTTGAGGATGTCTCGTGGTTTTCTTTATCTGAGAATATTTCGTTGGTTGCCTTATCTGAAACTATCTCGTCGGTTCTTTATCTGAGAGTATCTCATAGATTTCCTTATTTGAGAGTTTCTCATAGATTTCCCTATCTGAGGGTATCTCATGGGTTTCTATATCTCAGAGTATCTCGTCTTTTTTTTCCTTTTTATTTTTCAGTAATATTGTTTTTGTGGCCACAGTATTCTCTCATGATCAGATGAAAAATGCTTGCAGTTTTCTGAAGTTGATTGCCCGGTTTTCTAAATCATAGAGTACTATTTCTATTAGTTCCACATTAAGGTTAGAGGAGAGTCAGTATAAAGCAATTCTTCTTCTTCCTCTTCCTCTTCCTCTTCTTCTTCTTCTACTTCTTCTTCTTCTACTACTACTACTACTACTTCTTCTTCTTCTTCTACTTCTTCTTCTTCTCCTTTTTCTTCTTCTTCTTCTTCTACTTCTTCTTCTTCTCCTTTTTCTTCTTCTTCTTCTTCTTCTACTTCTTCTTCTTCTCCTTTTTCTTCTTCTTCTTCTTCGTTACCTTCTTCTTCTTAAAATTTTTAAAGTTTGGAATGTTATAACTTGCCTTCCATTGTTTGTGTAATACTCCAAACTACATGCTGTTTATAGTGCAGTAACTTTCCGAGTATCTACCAGCTTTTGCTCTTTCCGCAAGTGCCGGGACAAGACTTTCTGCATTTTTTCCTATCTGTTAGTCCTCTCATTATACTATCGGCCAGGTCACAGCGGTCGGTGCACTGGGCTAAGCATTTTTGATAACCAACAGGCGTGGCAGGAGCATGGGATAACACACCCATAAGTCGAATCACAGCTAGGAAAAGAGCTGTTCTCATCTGAAAATACCGAAAATGGCTACAGTTCCAAAGTGCCATCCTCAACGTAATCACACAACTTTTGCATTTATACCAAACTTGGCATAGCCGTTTCCACTGAAAGAAAACTGTAGATTTGTCTTAAAGCCATAATATAGACATATGGTGCAACTCATCGTTAACGTTAGGCTGAAGTATGGCAGAAATAAGTATAATCTATCTACTATCTCTCTCTCTCTCTCTCTCTCTCTCTCTCTCTCTCTATCTATCTCTCTATCTATCTATCTATCTATCTATCTATCT
>JBCEWB010135713.1:0-11080 GCA_039654565.1 Peronia peronii | reverse complement strand
CTTCCCTCCTCCTCCTCTTCCCCCCCCCCCCCCCCCCCCCCCCCCCGATCCACATAGATGTTGAATATTATTTTGACTCATATATACAGAACTGAGACTCCGAAGACAGGATTTCGATTCTTTGTTTTCTATGTAAAGCAGTTCTCTCCCTTCTGATTGTTTGTCTGTCTGTGTGTCTGCAGGTGAACGGCTGGTTCTGCCTGGGCACAGATGTTGTCTATCTCCAGCGGCTGGTGGAGCACTGCCAGGGGGCGGTAACCCTGACTGTGGCCAGAGCCAAAGAGAGCGACGAACAACGGGTAAGTTGTGTCCCTTTGATCGTCTCCACCTGACCTTTGTCTGATTCCAGTCGGGACCTTTTTGTCTGTGGAACAGCCGAGGGCGATTGACTGCTGTGTACATGTGTGCATGCGTGTGTCTGTCTGTGTGCGTTTTGGTGCATGCTGGTGAGGAAGGAGGGGGAGAGGTGATGAAAAGAGCAACAGGTGAGTATAGAAAATGCCATTTGTGGGCAATGTTTATCCGTCTGTGGCATTCAGCTGTTGTGTTGTTTTTTTGTTTGTTTGTTTTTGTTTTTATTTATTATTTTTTGTTTTGTTTTGTTTTGTTCACAACGTGATACCGATGTATTCAGAGACACATGTAAATTGTGCAAGATTTCTACACTGGAATATACATATGTATATATATGATCTGTCACCGTCTGTGATATGAGGGTTTGGGCCATCAAGAAAAAAAAGGGAGGGGGAGGGGAGTGGGGGGGGGGGGGAGGAAAGAAAAACCTGTTTCAGGTAAAACCAACAAATTTCCACAGAGAGATGTAGTGAGGGAAACAAATTGGTCAGCTCGAAATCAGACAAGGGAAATAACTGGGGGAATTACTTGGGTTACAAAATGTCCATGTATTGCATCCCCTTTCCTTTGTATTGTTGACCGCCAGTTGTAGCGAAGTTGTTGATGCTGTGACAGGCCAGAACCTGGAACTGGTTATAGAATGTGAGCATCTCCTGCTGTGTCTCTGGTCGGCCATATTCACCTCCTTACTCTGCCACTCTTTGTCTCCTGCCGTCTTTCTCTCCATCCCTTACGTTTTTCACGTTTTTCTTACCTCAACAGAAACGGCCTCCAACATGACATACGCTGAAGACGTTCTTCCCTCTATATTACCACCTGACCGTGCCATTCTATTGTTATTGTTATTTGCCTGCCTTGCTGATGTGGCTTTGTCTGCCATCTTGTCTACCCTGATCCATACAGCAAATCTTTCACCGCCTGTCCTTGACTGACCCACTTTAGTTCCTCCCCGACTTCTGTGGGCCCGAAGTATCTGATGTCATGTGACCAAAGTTCTCAGTATTTGTTGTTGATTTTTTTTTCCCACAGTTCAAAGGTCAGACGCCGGCCGAGCGGATCCGAGGGCTGGAATCGGAGATTGCCCGGCTGGATGACGTCATACACAGTCGTGACGTCAGAATCAGGGAGCTGACGTCACAAGGCCAGCCAGCCAGCGGGGAGGGAGGGAGGCCGGGCCAGGCAGGGACACTGAGCAACGTGAACGGTCGGATCCCTGTGGAGGGCATGATCATCGGAGAGAATGAGTATGTGGTCTGACCTTCGACCTCTGACCTCTGCACTCTGACCAGAGCTGTGTATGAAAGAAAACAAACAAAAGTGCCTGATTGAAAGTAAAAAACGAATGTGGGGAGGGGAGGGGGGAGGGTAGATAGAGAGACTGAGGAGAAAGGATGTGGTCTGCGTGAAGTGATGTAGGTGAGATAGCATATGACAATCACAGAGAGAGAAAGAGAGAGAACACTGGCTACTCTGGCAGGTGGGAGAACTAGAAGAGAAAAAGAGAGAGAGAGGGATGTTTGAGAGGGCGAATGTACTAGAAAGAAAGAGAGAGAGATGGGAGAAAGAAAGACATACAGACACAGGGCACTGCAGGGAAACACTTGAAGCATCATTAAGTGAAGAGAGTTAATTCTGAAATTTCACAGAGCTTTAACACTTGCAGGAAGCCATAATGTTATTTTCACTTGTATTAAATTCCCATGCAAAACAGACAGAAATCGATCTTGTGGTCATGCGAGAGTAAATTTTATCTTTCTGAATTCCTAATGTTTGTGTTCTCAGACCTGAATGTCCAGTTAATCTGTTTTGAGTTCAAACCAGTGGCCAGTTTCTGCCCCAGATTGACTGACCATAACGGTGGACATTGATCAGTCCTCAGCTCCACGATCAGGTTAATTGTCAAACAGGGGCATTTCTGTGGCAGTCGATACAAAATTGTGCCAGCACTAGAGCAGAGAATGCTGGGTATGTCAAATATCTTACCCCACTTGTCCAAATCTCACAAACTATGTCCAGTCAAGGTCACTGTGTGTCCTGGTATAGCAGTGTGACTGCCCAGTGTCACAGCACTGTTTGTAAGGCTAATGATAGCAACAATACATGAAAACCAACCATGCAGATAAACAGCTGATATATGGAAAACTTTGACCGGGCCGGTAGTGATGTCATCCCCAAAGTCAGTTGCCTCCCCCTTTTGTTAGGCTGACATCTTGTTTGTTGTACTGCCATTAAAATCAGATTGAATGTTGATGTTGGTAGTGTTGGTGTCGTTCTTGTGTATTTGTCAACACATCTGCCCACGTTTGACAGAAAGTCGCATGTGCATATCTATGTCAAACAAGGTTTTTTGTCAGACTGGAATTTCTGACGTCAGGATACATCTTTTTGTTCTTGGTCTGATGTTTGCATCTTAAACAGTAATGATATTATAAACTTTTTTACTTACTGAGTTGCAGATGGAAACGTTTTGTTTTCTTTCTTCTCCTGTAAAATTTGATTTTCTGCTTAGCGACGTTTGGTCAGAATGGCGTTTAGTCAGAATGGAGTAGACATCTTTTACAATTGCCATGAGCTCAGCTAAGAATTAACTCCTCTTCCTCCCCACCTCAGTTTGTCCCTGCCACTCATATGAAATAATCTGGGTCTTCCATACACCTGTAGGTCACAGGACAGGTGCCATCTACCTCTATGTGTACAATTGTCTGTCTGTGAGCTGACGATGGGTGTTTAGTATGCGCGATTGTGTGCGTTTTTTTTTTTTGTTGCTTTTTTTTGACAAGAGGTAAGCATGTGGAACATGTGACCTTGATTTGTTTGTCACACATCTGACTGTCTGTGTACTCACTGACTACACAGGGAACCGTGTTCGTGTGTTCTATTCTGGCACAGAACCATATATTTTGCTACTTTTATTACATGAATCATGTAATCAATATATATACAATATACACACCTGAATCACTGAAATATTTTACCACAAAAATTCTGCCATGCATTGAAGAGAATACAATTGTACATGAATGAGACTCCTTAGTGTATTTCTTTATTTCTTTACTTTGTATGTTTGCTCATATGTCGACTGGTCTGCCCGTTTGGTGCCGCACACATGTACTATCTCGCCACGTGCAGGCGATCATGTGCCTTTAGAATGAGATCGTATAGGCGGCTTTTGTCAGACACAAAACTGTAACATCCAACATCAAAATCTCACAAACCAATCTCTATCAATGGGGATTTCGACGTTGATCACATGACCCAAAAAACATAGCGCACACATGGGCTTGTTTATGTAGTTGGGTCCTGTGTGTGCTCATCATTGGCCAAGAGCTGCCTGTCATGCGCAGAGCATGTACACAAATCAACGAGTAAATGGAAATCTCTCGATCATGTGACCGATCTCGAAATACCTCATTAATGACTTGTATCCTGTTGCATCGAAAAATAAAAATGAATGGGGGCGTCATTTAAATGATTTCGGAAATCTGTACTTTGAATTTACGTAAACCAAATAAACAATAACCAAACAAAAATGTTTCTGTGGATATACATGATTCTATATTTTTGAAACGATTTTGCCTTCTGTCCTTAAACACACATACACACACAACACACACACATGTATACACACACACACATACATACACATAGAGCAACGTGCAGCTGAAATGTTTGAGGGCTGCCTGGCTCTTTACTGATTGGCCAGCTGGAGACCTCCTTCCCCCGATTCCCTCTTTTTTCTCTCAAATAAAATATTTAAAAAGAACAAAAAATGGGATGAAAACAAGCAGGTGAAATAATCAACTGTCTACATTTTTTTTTTTTGTGAATCTTCCGAACACACCTTGTTCAGTGGAATATATTCGACCAAGTACAGATTTGGAAATCCCCGGCGGAGTGTTTGTATCCCTTACTACAAATAGAACACTCCACCACAAATTCTAATAACAATAGTAGAACACAAGATTTCGAGAAAAAGTCAACGCCGGAAGGACGTCAGGCATTTTTTTACTCATTCAATCATTAATATATTCCTCGCTGCTACTATTATTTGGAGGACATCTAGGTTCAATACGTTCACAGTGAAGAGTTTTAATGACACATTTCCTACCCACCGTAAAAGAGTTAAACCGAAAAGTGTGGCAAATTTGTGAAGAGTTTGGAGTGTTTGTACCCCCTGCTAAAAATACACCTAGGAATTTCCAGCCTTTCGCTTGGTCGGAACAGATCTATTGTACCACACGATCAATTCAAATATTCACCCAGCAATTGGCAGGTAGAAGAGGAGATTATGAAGAGAGAGAAATCCACACAATCTGTGTCCTAATTACTGCACCCACAGAGCCTTCAAACGATAAAGAAAATTGCCATAAATTAACGAACTTCTGCTAATACAAGCTGGCTAACTGGAGCTCCTTGTTGATGGCTGGACTGAGGGGTGAGAGCGGTCGGGGAAAATTGGGAAGTGAAAAAATGTGTTCTCACAGTCACTCAGTACCGGAGTCATGGCCCAAACTCTGTCTGTCACTAATGTTAGCCAGATACTCAACATTTCTGCACAGTCATTCTGCCAGTATCACGTTGCGCATGTCAATTGGTTCATTATTCACGATACTGTCTACACTCGTATATACCGTCTTTTCACCAGGCACATGGCCCAAAACTTGAGTGTTTATTTCTAGAGAGAGAGATCATTGGTTACTCTGCCTTTTTAGCTGTGCTGGTGTAACTGTCTGAAAATCAGATCACCATGTTATTGTTGTACAGGGCTTAATGTTGTTGAGTGGCAGGCTGGAAGCAAACTGACTATGGGACCATTCCTTCAATATCCAACTTCAAAAAGCCAATTTGCAAAATCTTTTATCTTTTTTGAGTGCTCTCATATATTTTGTCAGTTTCATGACCTGAAAGTTGATATAGACTGTGCTTATTCATCTAGCTGGCAACAGTGAGGGATCTTGAGCTTTAAAAAGATAGTAGGCAGCATTTTTCTGAAGTCTCCTCCAAGCAATACAACTTTTCCATTAAAAGCGTTGCCAGTCTTCGTCTACAAGTCTGCATGTGCGTGTGTCATTGGGGCCTCGTTCCAAACAATCAGTTTACACTCAAGCAGTGCAATGGCATCCAGAGATCATGATTTCACGAATCAAGTTGAAGTTGCATTTATAACTAAAGGTATTTTAAACACTGAGTGGGCTTTTTGGCCTGCTGGTGACACAGCTGCAGCCATTCAAGTTGATGCAACAGGAGTAGCCGCATCGCCATGCCCTCTGATAGTGTGAAGCAATATAGAATATTAATGTCTTCCCACTTCGGCTGGATGATCAAGCAGAGAAACAACTGTTATCATTAGAGTTATAAACAGCATTAAGGAAGGTATCAAATGCTACGTTTTGCTCAGCATTGAGTCTCCTTACATTGTCGTCAGAAGTTTTCATTTGCTTTTCCAAAACATTGCAGTGCATATGCAAAGAAATATGATCTCTGCCAAGATCTGGTAAATTTAGCTTATGAAGATTTAAGCCGAATGTTCATAAATCTGCCAAAGCCTTTACTTATAGATTCATTATACTGTTTCCACAGCTCGGGCACATTCTCAGAGCCCCCAGATACACAGATAAGGATAAAGAGTGACCTCAAATAGTAAGCAGAACGTGTCTTTGCTGCCTCATCAAGAGTGCCATGCCATTTTCCCTCTCCTTGCAGAAGCCCAAGTGCTTTGTGTGTTTGTTGAAAAATCTGGTTATTTCTAATTTATAAGTCTATTTGTTTTACTGATTATTCTCAGGTTCTCAAAACTTGTAGCCCCAGCATTCTCGTCAACAGTGTCCAGGGATAGCAACGTTCACTGTCTTCAGTGATAACAACGGGCTATCTTCTAATGACACAATCTCCTCCTCGCGTTCTGCTTTTCCACATTCCAATTTATTATTTACCGTTTATTTAAAAAGGAAAAAAAAAAAGATTGTGTTTAGTTCTCAGGAGCCCGTGAAAAATTTAAAGAAAATCCGGTGGAAAAAATTGCATACATGGAGAAAATGGAGAAGCGTGGTCGAGGAGGGATTAATCATATTAGTTACTGGTAAACTTCAGGTTATTAAAACCTATGGAATCTCCCAACTTCAGTATGTATTATAAAGCATGTCATTGCCTGTGAAAATTACTGAGGAAAAAAAATCAGGTCTATTTCAAAGTGGTGATTTAGAAGCAGCTAGACTTTTGAAAAAGGACATTAAAAGATAATGTGCGCCCAATACCAAAATTGTGCGCATTTCGACCGACATCCCACTGGCTCGGCTTTGATAATTTCCTCGCTGATTCGTTGCTGAGTTGGCAAATTTCAAAAGACGGCCTTGCCTGTTCGTGAAATACAAACAGTTCTACACTTAGTATCTCTGGACATTAACAACAAGCAGAGTTGCCACTCTGGCTTTGTTTGATGCCAAAAGTAAATGGGAAAAATGGCAATCAATTTTAGAAGTCCTTTAGCACTGAAAAGAACTTGGGCATTTTGCAGGGTGTGTCATTTTTCTTTAATTCATCTAGATAGACAAAACTTAATACGTGTATTATCTACATCAAAATATCTACATCGTGCATTTTACCTTCTTTTTTTTCAAAGTCAGTTCTCCTGTCTTAATATAAACTCTTATTGCTACACGAGCGTCCTGTGTTATTTTTAATGTCCAATATCACCAAACGATAACTGACCAGTGTATGCCATGACATTTTCAAAACTGGGTTTATGATGTTCATTGAATCTTCATATCATGTTACATCATATATAATGTCCTCAGTTTAAAAAATAATAAATAAAAAATAAATTTTTAAAAAAATGCAAGGCTTCCACTAGACCGGAAAGGCACATGAAGTGAGCATGGTGTTGGATACCGACATGATTACCTGACAAATTATTCTAAAACATGCTCTGGATACCAGAGGTCGGTCGCGTAAGACATGCACAGTTATGAGAAATGTCACTGCTTTGCCATGATTATTACATGAAGTGAGGTTCCTTATGTAGTCGAGGAAGATTCCACAAAGAAAGATATTTATAGAAAATGAAATAAATGAAATGCAATAAGTATTATGAACATTTTTTTTTCAATTAAATTCCTTATTGAATTAAAGTGTTTCTCAGCGTACTTTGCCTTCAAGATGTCTTTGTCTTGATTTTGTTGCCCAGGCTTTACTAGACCATCTCCCTCATGCTCATTTTTCTCTCACACCATCCCCCCCCCCCCCCTCCGCCCTTTCAAAGGCATAACAAAATATTTCCCTACACATAGGAGAGATTAAGATGTGGACCAGACTAAGTGTCTGTGTGTGTTTTTTCTAAGTTTTTTTTTCCCCAGCAAACTTTAAGAGGGACTGGAGGAGAGAAGGGGGGGGGGGGGGGTGTCCTTGGAATTATTCTTTGAACTAGTAATTTTATATATATATCGACGGCTCGGAGCAAGAACCCGACAACTGACATTTTCAGGAAAAATAACTTTAAAAAATTTTTGTTATTATCTCTCTTTGCGCTACATTTCTATATAGGCGGGAATGCTCTATCTTTACCCATTACCACAATACGATTTCCCGACAGCTCTTTCTGGTGATTTTGCCGGGACAACAAACCGCCATTTCACAATGGAGCATTTTAGTCCCCAAACAAAAGCCGCCTATGTCTCATGTCGGTTTCTTGCCCCGACTTTGAACACATAGTTTGCATTCTGGATGTATACAACAAATGCATTTGTCGGATTTTTGCACAAAGTTTTCGCTCCATCAAGCAGATTAAAAAAAAACTGGGCATGGTACCAGTAGGCCTTTTTCTCGGTACACATAACGTCACCCCACCCAACCTCACCCCCAGTCCACTGTTATTAGTTCGTTGCACGCCATTTAACTATATGTACGTCCAACGTGAACATCCTGCGACAGTGAACTTTCGAACCACGTATGTTCGAAGAAAGCTATGCTATGGAAAACGAAAGCTATCAAAGTGATTCTGAGGTAAGTGACGCTTTTATCCCATGGTGTAGATCTAGATCTAGTACTAGTTGTGATTCATAAACCACTGTTACTTATAATTATTTTAATGTTGTCTAGGCCTAGAGTGATACAGGATTAGATCAAGAAAGATGCACGGCTTTGACGGTTTACTTGATTACGTGTGGACAGACTTCCTTTGTCTGATTTTAATTTCATGTTTTACTCACGTCTTTTTGTATGACACAGTGAGATCTGGATGTATCTTCCCCTTGGGATTGAAAAAAAAAAATTGATGTTAAGCAAAGCTGACTTAGAGATCTATCCCATTTTCATGAAAACAATTTACGGAGTGCCAAAACATAATAAATATTTTATGCTGTTGGATAGTCCTATCCTTATGAGGTCGCTAGATGGCATTATTTGGAAAATTAACAGTTAAACTTAAACTCTTTGGGCGTATAAATAGCGTGTAGAGGAGTAGGTGCCTTTGCTTTCGACAGACATGCTGACAGTAGAAATAAGAATGGGGTTTGTTTCAACAGCATTATGTTCAATTGATTTACTTGTTCAGCGGACTTCTGTTAATGTCCGACCAAATCAAGATGTAAAACACGTGCAATGATAGTAATGCCTTCTTTACCTTCACCTGCCTGGCCCTCCTCCCAAGATTGATGACAGCGATGGTGACGAAGACTTCAATGTCAAGACGTGGGAGCTGAACTCATCTGATTCTGATGATATTACTCTTGCTGAAGTGAAGCTGCGTAAAGTTGAAAATCGCTCTCATTCGCCCCTGTATATACCTTCAGCATTAGATGGCTTGACACTCGTACTGGATAAGAGAAGTCCTCTGGGTGACGAGAAGTTCGCACTTTAGCAAGAACAAATGTTAACTGAAGACAAACGTGGACGTACCCTCGACCTCATTAAATCCAGGGCCTTCAGAGATCACTGGGAGCTCCTTAATACATGATTCCAGTCAATCGGAGCCAGCTAGATCTACATGTGCCACGAATGTGCGAAAAAAAAAAAAAAAAACAATGTCATTGAAGGAGGACGCGCTAGAAAAAGGGCAAGAAATGAAAAGGGCTGGAAAAAGAATGTGACGAATTCATTGCGGCACAGAGGGCAAAGTTTCATTTCAGAAACAGGAAAAGAAATCTCAGCACGGAGGCTGAAATCTTCATGCCCCTCATCATGTGCAAGAAAGTGCACGACCTCATTAACTGATGCTGAAAGAAGAGAGATTTTTTCAAGGTTCTGGGCCCTGGGAAACAAGAAAGATCAAAAGTATTTCATTTCATCAGTTGTTGAGAAGAATACCATAAAGAGAACAACGTGTGACAAGGGTATGAACCGTCAGTACTCATACAAGTATTACTTTTGGAGGAGTGAGACAAGAGTTCAGGTTTAAACACTCTGGGTGTGAAAAAGGACTATGTCATGGGCACAGTCAATAGAAAAGATGAGTTTGGAATTTTAAAGGATTCAGGGTCAGGAAAACATGGAAAGCAAGCCAAATGTTTTGACACAATCATTGATTCTGTAAAGAGGCACATAGAAAGTTTTTCACAGGTTGACAGCCACTATCGTAGGAGAGAAATATCAAAAAGATACCTAGACCAGAGTCTGAGTGTCAATGAAATGTATAGGCTGTACGAGAATAAATGTCGAAAAGAAGGACTTGAGGAAATGGCATCGAAAGACAAATATCGCAGGATATTTACTGAACAATACAATTTGTCATTTTTCAGGCCCCCCAAAAGGGCAGGTGTAATGAATGCATTCAATTTGAAAAAATTGGACAATCCCACTGAGGTACAAAGGCTACTGAATCAGAAACATTTAGAAAATAAAGAAAAAGCAAGACACATGAAGTCGGGGGCGAAGGAGAGGAGCATTATGGACAACGAGAGAGGGTCTGCTTGCTTTGATATGCAACAGCTTCTGCCTTGCCCCAAGCCCAACAGCTCCTCTTTTGACTACATGCGAAAGCTGTATGTGCACAACCTGACAGTGTATGATCTTGGCACAAGCGAAGTTACCTGTTTTATGTGGCCGGAATATACAGCTGAAAGAGGTGCCAATGAAGTAGCCACTTGCTTATCAAAATTCATTCAGGGAAAAGCGAGGAACGGCTGCAAACAAATCGATCTATTTCACCGACTAGCCAGAACAGGAATCAATTTGTGGGATTTATGCTGACCTTCATTAACAAGAGCCTAAATCTAGATAGGCTGTCTATCACTTTCCTTGAGAAAGGCCACACAGAGACCGAGAACGATTCGGTGCACAGTATAATCGAACGTGCGACAAGACACGCTGAAATATATACGCCAGAACAATTAATGGTACTCTGCCGTAAGAACCGCCAGGAAATCCAAAACTCCCAACGTCATGAGGGAGATGATCACACGCGAGTTCATAAACTTCAGAGAAATGGCCAGTACAGTAAAGAACCTCAGCACAGATGATGATGGACAGAAAATCAAATGGGACAGCGTGCGACAGTTCACTGTAAAAGGGAAAGACAGAACAGCACTGCACGTGACCTACGACTACAAGGGAGAAGAGCACAGAGTTGACCTCAGGAGGAGGAAACGAAACAAGGCGTGCAAGCGTCTGGCCACAGAAGATGACACAGATGGACAGTCAGTTGTTCACTACCTACGTACTCCCGTGGGAATCCCGCAAGTCAAAAAGGATGATCTTTTGAGCCTGTGCAAATCCGGTTTGGTGCCCCCAGCGT
>JBCEWB010135702.1:0-11081 GCA_039654565.1 Peronia peronii | reverse complement strand
CAATCAATTTCTTTCATGTCCTGTCCCCCTCCCAGTTAGCGCCCCCACCCCACCCCCCCCCCTCCCTTCTTTAGCCTAAAACGTTCCCACAACATATGAATACAGCTGACATAACTATTAGTATCCATGGGCTTCGCTTGTACACACCCGCGCGACATCACGCGTTGCCATCAGTACACCCGCGCGACAATCTCGCGTGGCCTTCAATGTGTTGTGTCAATCATACAGTTTGGACATGTCCTCCGGTCACTTCCTATGTGGGCGGGGTGGACGCGTCTGCCCTGTACGGACTTTTCTTTGCATGTACTGCAATGCTGTTAGCATGTGAAGTGAGTTTATTGTTTAAAAATTATAGTTGTAAGTTATGCGTTTACATTCTATAAAACTTTGTGTGAGGACGTAACGTAGATTTCACAAATTTTACACTAGATGTGCTACAATGAACAAGATAAAGTTGATGGCTTTTGCAATGAACTAACTGAATCGCCGATGACATGGGTGGTAAAATCAAGGCTGGTAAGCACAGAGAACTTAAATGGAGAGGCGAAATGGTAAGTTAAATAACTAGTTTAATTTTTAGCGTTCATTAGTTTCTCTCTCACCACATGGTTAATAACTATAACTATGCATTCTACATGTAGACCTATGTTAAACCCTGTGTAATCGGTCTGAGCTCTTAAAGAACACGATGGCACGATGACTTTATCGAAATTGGATTTCTACGGTATAAGCCTTAAGGGAAATCTGTTGTTCCTTATTACGAGTCTCAACTTATTTCTATATACATCTGTTTATGACTTTTTGACCTTTCAGTCTCATGAAGTTGATCTTTATTAATTTTATTTCTATCATAATAATTAAAGAGAAACTGGCAGTAGACTGTAGAGCAGAGAATGAAATCACTCCCGTTTCTCTCGAAAGTTTGTGTTGTTGTTAAACCGTTGTTGTGAAGTCACTGGACATACTTGCACTTGTTCTCTTTCCTACGTTCATTAATTTATGAGGCTGGCAATTCCCTTCATTTTGGTGACTAAGACCTGTGTTGGTCATTCTGAGATCTTCATTACGGTAAATATCACACACACATTTTTTAAAAGCACTTTTAACATTATGGTAGATGTCTGAATTAATTTGAAACGCAAGCAATGCTTTAAAGCTAATCGTTGTGTGTTTGTCTTTATTTTCTTTTCAAGTTTTTTTTTTTTTTTTTTTTAAATTCTCCTCTTGGGGGAGTGGGGCAGGAGAAGTGTTTATTTATTCATCCATGTATCTAATTATTTATCTATTTTCTAAAATGTGCTTACTTATTTATTTGTTTATTCATTTACTTATTCACTTACCTGTTCATTCATTTACACGAACTCCCCCTAACCCTTCCGACATACACACAAGATAAGCGTCAGAACCATATTGGCTTCGCGTGGACACATTCCCGTGACGTCACGCGTTACCTTCTAAATGTAGTGTCAGCTAAACAATTTGAACTTCATACGTGTCACTATCTGTGTGGGCGGAATGGGCGTGCCTAGGTGGTCGGGGGCGAGGGAAAAATCACCACCTCAAGGACAGGTTGAGTTGCACCTGCAAAAGTGTTTTAATATTTCAAATGAGTTTATTGGCAATATACGTCTACAAGCTTTACTTTCAGTTATGATTTCCACTATGTAAATGTTTATGCTGACACCAGACAAATTATTTACTACTTTAGTTGAACGAGTACAAAGATAACTTGTTATTGGTAACAAAAAGTGACCTGACTAAATTGTCGATAAATAAATTGGAAAACAAGCTGGTTAACACAGAGGACGCTGACAGATAGGCAAATCGGTAAGTTAACCGCTGTTGTTCATTATTTTCTTTCACACCAAATCTTTTGTTAACAGTAGTGGAAATACATAATACTTAAGATACTAAACCGATTTTTATTCTTATTCTTATTTTATTATCTTGTTCTAATGTCAGGTGCCATGTTAATAAGGCCAGCAGTCTGCTGCCTGTTCTTTCGCTGTCTTGTAAAAGAGCGAAAGTACATATAAAAATACGTCCATAGTTCGGTTTTTGTAAATAACATTTAAAAATACTTTCATAGCCTAGTTTTATTGGTACCGAAACGCAGGAGTTGTAAGCAAATACCCCAGTCTGCTCAAAATTTGAGTTTAATCATTTGAAGCCCCTTGCATAGATTTCTACTTCTCAGATACATCTGTGCGCGTTCTAAGCCTTAAACAGTCTATAACTATGATAATATTGTTTCACATCATCCTAACGTGAAATCTGTTGCAAAGACACATATTGTTCCTTACTGAAGTTTGAAGATATCAATGATTTCTTCATTTTTCAGCCTTGTGGAGCTGATCCGCATGTCACCACCAAACTGTAGAGGATTAGGATCATATAAGACATTCGCTTTCCCTCGCAACGAGTTTTCATTAGCGGTCGCTGTGTCTTCATGTCAAACTATAGCAGTTTATACAACTGTCTTGAAATTCAAGACACAAGCAATTGATAGATAACTAAATAAACACATTTAAATAAACAAACAAGAAATTTGGAGAATTAATCAGTTGAAAAGTGACTAAATTAATGGAACGCTAAATCTTCTAACCCGCTTTATTATGAAGACATGAAAAGCTTATTCTCCTAGATCCTCTGCTCATCATTCTGGTGACAAGGAATTGTATTGGTCATACTTAGATCTGCATAATAGTAACATCACAAGTGAGAGCAAGTAAAACAACAACAGTAACAAAAGAAAAGCTTATTTAACGTGAGGTATATGTCATCTTTCCTACCGGTGCTAATGACTGGAGTAGATTGAATGACATTTCTAAACTGCTCACAACATTGCTCGATAAAGAACAATTTCAATTGCTCTGGTTTAGCTTCGGAATCAAGATCTGGACTCTGTGGTCACTACCTATGTAAACCGTACTCTAGTGGAGACAAAAGCCAAAATATATATATATATTTTTTTAAAGTCAAGGACATAAAATATTGGGCGCAGCTCTAAACATCCAATACCAAAAACTGTTATACTGATACTCTCAACCTTTGTGTGTGTGTTGTTGTTGTTGCTTTCATTTTGTTTCCTTCTGTCTGGCTTCGTCCTCTAAGCAAACATCGCATTTCTTGGTTGTTCAGCTGTGTTTTCAAGAGTTTGTTATCTTTTTTTTCATAAAAGTTCGAAAGTCTAGTTCACTTCCAGGAGTGATTTTGACCGGAATTTAGAAGATGAGGTTCACAGGCTGGTTTATAAAAGAGCCTTTAGGTTAATGGTACAGAACATAACAACAGCAACAACAACAAAGAAATAAAACAAAATAATGATGATATTTTTTTAAAATAAAAAATAAAGCAACACATAAATACGGAGCCTATTTATTTTTCAAAGGATAAAACTGTGGCTCAAAATCCATTGAGTAACTGATGCTCCTAAGTCGTGCACTCTCATGCTTTCTCGCTCACACAAGTAAGCAACTTGACACTAGCAAAGGGAAGAAACAGGGTTGGTCAAAACGATCTAACATTGTTCCATTAGGCAGAATTTATCATACAGCTTCAGATTTCAATTCCGGAAATCATGAGTTTGGCTGTGCAGTTTATATGAAACCGTAAGTTAGTGAAAAAAAAAAAATAAGGAATAGAAAAGGGAGCGGAAAGCACAAATAATGAGTGTAGTAACTAAAACTAAGCACACTCGTAAAACCCAACCTAATACTCGTATCCTTTCTTTTTCTCTTTGCCTGAGATAGCCGTCCACATGTGGCTGAAAGGTGAAAACAGAACGTGACATAATACTTTGACTTGGTTGTCACGTAAACGAACACTGCATCGTTTGATTGTCGAACTGTGGTTTTGAAAGACTTTCTTTCCAGCTTGTTAGTTATCCACGCTATTTTCCAAGTGTGCCGATGACTGGATCAAAATGGATGAGATTTCTAAGCTGGTTATTACTGGCTAAACCAAGAGCTGGAGGTAATCGGGCGACACATCCCATTCTTTTTTTATCTCTGAACTTAATCAGATCGATGAAAAGAAATTAGCAATTGAATCTGAATTACTAATAGTAATGAGAAGTTGTGCCGAGTTCAGGAGGTATTGGGACGTCAAATCCCATTCCTCCCTGGAACTGAGCTTCAACTAAACAGGCTGAAATTTGAAATACTGAAACCGGGTTGAACCAGAAAAAGGAAACATGAGAGCGAATAAAATCGCTCCATCCGAATTTTGAACCAGAATTCAATGGAAAGTTATATCAGGGAAGTAAGACATGGGGACTACAAATCCAACTCTTCTTCGATTGTGAGCTTACTAACTGAAACAAACTACTACAAAATTTGTTTTAAAATGACACGTTTTCAACCACAATTACCAGTTGAATCGAGAAATGGAGGTATTGGGATGACGAATCCCATTCTCCTCACCCTCTGAGTTTCAATCAAACTAGCCAAAATCTCAAGACAATGGAAGTGTGGAACTAAACCAGAGAGGTAGAGGGACAAGAAAACCCGCTCCACCGAGTTCTAAACCAGATCAGAACGTAACGGAAAGTTAAAGCAGAGGAGAAAGGTACAGGGACCACCTTAATTCTGACGTTTAACCAAACCGATCCTGTTGAACTGAGAGCTAGAGGTATGGGACGACAAACCCATTCTTCTTGATCTCTGAATTTCAACCGAACCAGTCCGAAATTGTATGCCAGTGGAACCAGGTTGAACTAGAGGAAGGAGGTAGGAGGACCAAAAATCCTGCTCCACCTGTACTCTGAACCATACATAACCAAACCAGAATGTTGAATTAGAGAAGGGAAATAGGGGGACCACAAATCCCGCTTCTCTTTAACTCCGAGTTTCAACTAGACTGAAAAACAAACAAAGAACAACAATGCATACTATGAATCAGAATTACTAACTGAACCAAGAGCTGGAGGTGTGAGACAAATCCTATTCGTTTTGATCTCCGAGACCTAACCGATTAAAAGAAAAGGAAACTAGGCCAAACGCTGAATCACAAGCGGATGGAAGGTCGTAAGATTAAAAAATCCCATTTCTCTAAATGTATGAGCCTGAACTGTCTAGGAAACAAGATTTGGCTAAGTCTAAAATGTTGAATCAAGTTTTTAAGGCATTGGGACCACAGATCCTATTTCTTCCTAACTCTAGGCTTTAATTCCACCAATCCTAATTAAAATTAACGACAATTTGAATCAGGGAGCTGAAAAATGGATAACTCGGAAATTAAATAAGATCCAATCAATCAAACACTAAAACCACATCAGAACTTAAATCACAAGTGGAAATAAAGGGGCAAGAAATCCCATCCCAACCGAACTCTGAACTAAAAAAATAAATAAATAAAAATCCTATAAACTAAATTCGCCTTTCAGCCACATGTCGACGACTACCTCGAAGATCTATAGCAAAGTTAAACCCAGAAACAGGAAGTTGCAAATGAGACATGCCATTCTTGAGCAATTCATCTTGATGGTCTCTCAGCTTACATATGTAATACATTCATAGTCATAAAATTGGAAGAAGAGACTGGCGTCTTTGTCACAACTTTTGGCGTCTTTGTCACAGTTAGCTGGGTAATAGTGCAAACTATCTGGAGTCAGACAAGTTGATTCTTACTGAGATGATTAATTGAATAATGGAAGGCAGACCTCGATGAGCCTGCTGGTGTGTCGTGCTTTTTTGCTCACTCTTTCCGACCGCCTGATGGAGCAGCAATGGAACTACCGTCCTGGCTGTTTCCCCATCCTTGGTTGTAAATGGGGCCATCTCTGCCTGCTCTCCATATAGCATTTCCAGTTCAAGTGAAGGGGACGGCGTTGCTTGTTGTAACAAAAACTTGCAGTTTGGGATTGCCTCTCTGTTGCTGTTGTTTTATGCTTTTATGTTTGATTTAGAGGAAACGGAAATGAGTATTTGATAAAACTCTCGATTTTGGGCTGCCGCTCTTTTCAGGTTCAGTTTATCAAGAATGTTTGGATGAAAAAAAAGTCAAAAGATTATCGGAATTTGTTGGTTAATTCTCTTCATGAATGAATTTTACACTTGGATAACCTTTTCTAGATCTAGTACATGGACTGGCGTTTCGATCCCTGCAACTGACGTCTCATTTTGACCTGTTTGTTTCACTGCTACTGACGTCTTTGTTACTGCTATTGGCGTTTCTATCACTGTTACTGGCGGTTTAATTACTGCTACTGGCTTTTTTGTAACTGCTACTGGCTTTTTTTTGTAACTGCTACTGACCTTTTGTGACTGCTACTGAAGTCTCTTTTTCAGCTGCTGGTGTTTTCTATGGCTGTTAGTTGTGAGCTGCTGGCGTTTGTTTCACTGTTACTAACGCCTCTATTATTGTTGCTACGTCTTTGTTAATGTTAGTGACTTTTCTTTTTTTAACTGCTGGTGTTTCTTCCAGGGCCACTGTCGAGATAACCACCAGTAAGGAGGTTGAAAGACGTAAAATAAACGAGTAAAGATCAGTGCCACTGATGTTGCCATTGCTACTGGTGTCTTCGTTACTGTTGTTAACAGCTGCTGGCGTTTGTTTCACTGTTGCCGACATCTTTGTTTGCTGCTACTGGCATCTCATTTTTACCTGCTGGCGTTTGTTTTACTGCTATTGGCCTCTCTGTCACTGCCACTGGTGCTTGTTTCACTGCCACTGGCATCTTTGTTACTGCTGTGGCGCCTGTCTGTTAGCTGTTGGCTTTTATTTTACTTCTACTGGCTTCTAGGTCACTGCCACTGGGGTCTTTTTTGCCACTTCAAGCTCGCCTTTTTTCAGCCAGTGGCGTCTTCGTTAATGATATTGGCGCTTTCACTTTTTCTGGCGTCTTTGTAACTACCACTATCTATCTGTTGCCTTACCAACTCAATGTCACTTCCTAGTTTTTCGGTGTATACTGGTGTATATTGCCTTCTTGACGGTAATTACAGACATTACAGACACACAAACAAAAATAAACAGAAAAAAAAGAAGAGCAAATAGATTAAGTGAAAGTACCATTACAAAACACTAGATACGACAACAATCTGCAAGGAATACTGTCTGACTTTAAAAATTTATTGCAAAAATGTTTGCATTGATACCAGCATACATAGAGCTAATTCACATTTATAAAAATGTATAAAAATACAAAACAAATTACAAGAACTAGATTGTAGTAAAACGCAACATTGACGAAAAGATATCTGTTAATAAGGCTGGGATAAGACACATCACGAGCCCCTCCTCCCCCCTCCCCCCCATTTAAAAAAAAAATTGATAATTTTCTTCTTTTTTTTTTTCCTACAGATAGCTCAAACATGTTTAATTTCTATAATGTGCCATGTAACCATTGTAAGTTAATTTAAAAATATATATCTATATCTCATTTCCCTCCTGTGAGTAAGGACGGAAAGGAAGATATCAATTTTAAAACATGCCACTTGTAGTATGTGTGTGTGATCACGACTCAGGACTATTTCACAGCCTCAAATAACGGTTTAAAAAAAAAAAAAGACTGGCGCATTTCACCTCTTTTGTACTCGGTATCTATTTCTTTTTTGTTTTTAATTTTGTGTATATCTACAGCCTATCCCTTCTCCGCCACAAGTCCCCATCCTCCACTACCGCGGCCTTATACATGTCAAGTTTCAAAAAAAAATTTATAGCATTTTAAGGCCTCTTTTTCTTACATGATTTTGATGAGCTCGAATTTTTTCAGATTAAAAAAAATAAAAATTACCAAAAAAGTACAACTTTTTTTTCTTCTATACACAACGCTGTATTTTATTTTCACATCTCGTATTTAAAAAAAAAAAAAAGAAAAGAAAAGAAAAAAGAACTGATTTTGTTCTTTTTCCTTTTTTTCCCTTCTTGTGTGTGTATGTGTGCAAGAATGAGAGAAAAAAAATAGGATTTCGTAAAAACGATATGTGTCGTGACAGCAAAGAGTTAAGATGGACGTGCGTCAATAACCCTTTCTTCTGCTACAAAATGTACAGTTCACATTAAAAATAGGTCATAAGATTACGGAGATGAAACCCAAAGTTTTACGTTATATGTCAGATATGGTCACCGTCATCATTACAGTAAAGTCGTTGCTATCTTTCAGTAAAAAGAGAATGGATGAGAAGAAAAAAATGAACCATTTGCATTGGTCTTTGAATTGGAATGGAATTTTCTTAAAACGCTAAATTTTACAAATTATCAATCAATTTATGCAAAGTACAATATTCTTTTTAAGTTTAAAAATTTCTGTAATTATAAATGAATGTGAAGTTCGTAAAAACTAATGCAGGTCCTTGGTGTGATCGTCTCTGACTAGAGTTGTTTTGCTTGCCTTTGCATGTGTTCACCAATCTCTTGTGAAAACCATCCAATCTTAGAAGACTCCCAGGAAACTTCTTTTTATATTGTGGCCTTCGAGCTGAATAAAGAAAAGACAGATCGTGGCATTTGCAGTGCAATCTATACCATACTATACCTATTCAATTGTAAAAGACTTGAATGAAACTACATTTGCATATGGTCATTCTACCTGAAGAAAAATCTATCGTGACGTGAGATAACTAACTGTATTATGCTATCCATCTCAGTTTTAACAATGGATTGTGATGCATCTGAAATCCTCTATCTAGTAAACTCATTTTGTAAATGCCAAATGTCTGTGTTCACCCTCTTATAAATCTGCTGTATAAACACCTAATAAATGTGTTAAAAGTGTCATTCAGAAATTTAGTATAAAGAGTTTTGCAGTAATGCCCAGTTTTCCTAATGCCTGCGCATATAGGCATTTCAATGCTTTGTCATCTCAGCGTCCCTATAAACTTGCAATAAATTAACACTGTCCAATCCAGAGTGACATATTTGAATACACGGTTGGGGAAGGCTTCAGGAGATCGAAAGCTTAGAATTTCATGGGAGTTTTATTTGGACAATTAATCTTAGTGCACGCATTTTTACTTTGAATCAGTATTATTTGAGACATAAAATTGAAAATCCCATTGTAAGATCATGAAAACTTAACTTTGTCTGAAAAAAAAAAAAAAAAACAGCACGATCATGCTCTGGGTCTGAGATGGTTAATGAATAATTATCGGGCCAGACTGATTTGAAAATACAACAAAACTTAACGTTAAGGAATATATTTTACCTGTTCGAAATCAAAGGCATGGGATTTCACTATGATCAAGTTCAGTGTTATTCATACACAGGAGATGACCCAGCCCTTGATGATTCGATTTCGGACATCAGCCCTGGCTTTGTATCGCTTTACTGGGACTGCGGCTAAATGTCAAATAAAAAAAAATTGCCCATGGCTAGAACTGTCAAGTTTGTTGGTATAAATTACATTTATGGGCATATGATATGGCAATAACAAATATAATAAAAATGAGGTTGCAGTGGCATCTGCAAAACGTAAGCTTCCCTACTAGAAAAGCACGTATTGTGATGATGATACGCATAATTTATTAACTGTTCTGACATACATATCTTCATTAGACTTATTCTTTGCTATGGTTTTTGTAAACGGATTAAAGAATCTTATCTTCTGCATCGCTGTGGCAAATTGGCCACATAGGTTAGCTAACATTTTCTATTTTTGCAGCACCTCTCTCTTTATACCGTCCCTATAAAAAATAACTATATATATCTCTTATTACAACTGCTAAAGGAATAATCCTTTCTAGAGACAAAAAATTGGCTCTGATCCATTTAAGTTCTTAATGAGAAGACCACCTGCCAAATGGTGATGACGGTAGCTGTAGCAATATCGAGATAACCTCCACTAGGAGATTGAAAGACGTATATAGAACGTAATGTAGCATTCGATTTATACAAGTTCTCTGTACTTATGAAAATATCTCCGTGCGTGTGAACATTTCGGTCTCTGTAATAGCAACGCACGTCTTGATGGAGATGAACTTCACTATTGTCTGAAATGTACTAGATAATAACTGTAAGTTATCTGGAGTCAGGCAAGTTGATTCAGCTGTGATGAAGTGAGTAATAGGAAACCAACCTCGCTGAACTAGGTGATATGTCCTGCTTCTTTGGTTGCTCTCCCCGAGACGTGGTGGAGACAACAACCGTTTTGTTGTCCCATCCGTTGTCCACTCTTCGGTTGCTTGAGAACCGTTCTGTGGTCCCAGCCGTTGTCCTCTCATCGGTTGCTTGAGGACCTGCTTCTGCATCCTCGACATGTAGCAGTTCTATTTCGAGTGAAGGGGACGGCGATCTTGTGGTAATAAAAACTCTTAGTTCGGGGTTGCCTCTCCGTCGCTGTTGTGTAAAACTTCCTGTTTCAAATAGAAAAAACACCGATGCCTTTCTAATTGACATTCCCGGTGAAAGGCTGCCGTTCGTTCAGATTCAGTGTCGGCTCCATTTGTGCTTCGGATAGACAGCATGAATGAACGATGTAGGTGAAACTCCTTTTCTAATACAAAGTCGTTGCCTTTGCCTCTTCAAATAGTGGTGGTTCGGTTTGTGCAAATGCCTTCTTTGTCACTGAGCACATTGCCGGCGCATTTGGTGTGTCTGGCTCCTCTAATTGTTACTGGTATCCCGGCCTCTCCTACTGCCGTCTTGCACACTGCTAGAGGCTCTCTTTTTCACCTGCTGGAGTTTGTGTCATTGCTACTACTTCCACTGGTGTCTCGATCACTGATACTGGTGCCACGGTCACTTCTACTGGTGTATCGGTCACTTCCAGTGGTGGCCATTTCAAGTGGTGTCTCGGTCACTTCCAATGGGGCCTCGGTCACCTCCACTGGGCCTCGGTCACTTCTACTGGTGACTGTCAGTTCTACTGTTTTCTCGGTCACTTCTACTGGTGATTCTGTCAGTTCAACTGGTTCCTCGAGTTGCACTGTTTCCTGGGTCACTTCTACTGGTGGCTCGGTCATTCCCACTGGTACCTCAGTCAGTTCTGCTGGTGTCTCGGTCACTTCTACTGGTGACTCTGTCAGTTCTACTGTTTTCTCGGTCACTTCTACTGGTGATTCTGTCAGTTCAACTGTTTCCTCGAGTTGTATTGTTTCCTGGGTCACTTCTACTGGTGGCTCGGTCATTCCCACTGGTAC
>JBCEWB010135691.1:0-11081 GCA_039654565.1 Peronia peronii | reverse complement strand
TAGATAGATAGATAGATAGATAGATAGATAGATAGATAGATAGATAGATAGATAGATATAGATATAGATATAGATATGGATATGGATATAGATATATAGCATGATGAAATTGTATAGGAAGCAGAACCTCAGGGCTTCATCATACTAACATACTTTCTAATGTCTCTTGAGTTATTCTTTTTTCCCTCTCCTTTAGACTGTTATTTTTCTCTCAGCTTCATTTATTATTTGTTTATCAATGTCTGCAATAGTCGACAATTTCATTTCTTAGGCTGGAAAATGTAAATTATAGAAATAATAAACACGGCTAGAAGTGCGGCTGCAAAAGAATTACTTAAAATGCCCTTATTTGATAACTCTGTCATCTGATGATGGATTTATTGAAACGTCTGACAGCAACGAGGAGTAAGAGTACACATTGCACTTATACCTATGATTCAATAATACATCCTTATAATTCTTTGCCATATTGATATTTGCGGATCTGTAGAATTGTGCGCCAGTGGAACTCACATTGTCATCAGACGTCTCCTGGGCCCCTGCGAGAAATGGAACCACAAACAGGAACAGGAGAAACTGAATGGTGCAGTATCTCTTTGGTGATGTCATGGCAGAGGGAGGAGCTTGATGTCACAACAAATGATGGTGTGTAACAGCTCTTGATACAGTTACCGCAGACAGCATCGTCCGGCAGTTAGGTGCGAGTTACTGAATGCTGGACATTCACAAGAACACAGTTTGTTTTCAATCTGAAAGAAAAAGAAAATAGTAATCCAGAACGTTAAATCGCTGATAGAAGTTAGTTTTGTAAGTAGTAATGCAGCCGGCAGAGTGGAAAGGACGATGACAGTGAGGATTATTATAACAATGTGAGAGCTAAACAGAATGATTAGCTCGCTTCATTCATGGTAAACTCATAAATAATGTCTCGTATGATTTAATATCGAATTCAGATGTGTCAAGGACTGTCTGTCTGCATTACTGTTCAAAAACTATGTCCTGGCTGTCCCGGATATTTTAAATTGAAGTATGATTGTGACAGTGTTCACTGAGACAGAGAGAGAACGAGGCAACGAGGTAAAGAAACGATAGAGATACGAAAAGAAAGGTGAAGGAACGACAAAGAGAGAACAAAATAGCTACATAAAAGATCAAGATCATAACGGAAAAATGAAATCCGGATTAGATTTCTTTCACTCCGTATCAAAATCATATTTCTTTGATTTGTTTGTTGAGAGTTCATATCCAGTCATCAACAGACTTGATTTCATTGAGAGTTACCAGTGGAAAGTCAATCTGTCATTATTCTTACTCCGAGCTGTCGATGTTCTTTCGTGAAGCGCAACAGCTGGAGCAGAACAGAATGAGTTTTCAAATACCTCGCCAAATGTGCATTTTATTATGAAAATTTCAAATCGAACGGTTGCATCCTGATTGTGGAGTGCACGCGTCAGCAATCAGTGACTAAGGCCTATCTATCTGAGGCCAGGATAAAAAAAAAACAAGAAAAAAAAACGATTTTAACGTTAAGAAATTGATGCCACAGAAAAAGAGACAGAGTGAGAAAAGGGGGAGAGAGAGAGAGAGAGAAGAGAAAGCATGAGAAGGACAGAAGGGAAACATTACGAGAAGAAAAAGTGGCAGGAGGATTTTGAAGCAAGTTTTGCAGAGAACAAATAAAGATCAAAATAAAAGAGTGAGGGACTGAGATTGTTGCTGTTTTTTTTTTCCGGGGGCGCAAAGGCGAGGGGGCGGGGAGGGGGGACAATTTCATTAAAAAAACAGACAAGATATGTAAAAGACAGAAAGAGAGTACGAAAAGCCACAGGACAGGAGAAAATGCCTCACATCTACGCAAAACTCAGCAATGGAAGAATAAATCAAAATAACTACTTATCCCAGGAAATTGCATGATCGGATAATAAAGTGAATATTATTTCAGCTCATACCAACTAATGCAAAATGAAAATAGTAAAAGTGTATCACATTAAAGCTATCATTAACCACTTTCGCTTAGACTGTCAAAGGGCATATTATGCCTAAAAGGGTAATAAAAGGTTACTGTGCCAGTAACACTATCTAATTTATTACGTTAAAATGACTGAAAATAATCATTAACCAACATGGACTGAAATGTCTTGAGGATGAGTCCATGTGAAATATGCAGAAGAGAATTTACTTTTCCAAATCTATGTTATCCTGCAGACTGGCTCTTTTCATTCTTAATGCGCCCATTAGTGAAGAAAAATGCCCTTACCGTGTTTTCGAAATTGTTCGCTTTTTGTTTTTTGTTTTTGTTTTTTTGTGGCTTCTTGAGGGAGACCACTCACCTGGTGAAACTCGATGGAGCAAAGTACATAGTTATTGGAAAGTATCTCTTTATTTTAAAATGAGGATTAAATTATTTATGTATTGTAATTTTTGTTTCAAATCTGTATGTCTTTTTTAATTTTTAATGTTTTGTATCTGAATTTTATAATGTATGAGAATTTAAGCTGTTCGTATCACACACACACACACACACACACACACACACACACACACACACACACACACATATACATACACATGTGACAAAACTTACGATAAATAATTTAATAATTTATACTTATCTGAAACAACGGACTTAGTTTTCAATCACTTTGTAGTTTTGCCTATGAAGTAATTAGATGCTGTAGTTTGTTGGCCCATCCACACCAAATGACATGGTAGAGCTTTCTCGTCTGCATAGTTTAACGACTTCAGTGCAAACCCAAAATCTGAACTATTTCATAAGCCCATAATGCACACCATTGCTTTGTAGCTCCAGTTCCGCACGTTTCTGCACTTCAACTGTTTTTATTGTAAATTTAGCAGCAACTTGAGACAATCGTAGATATGTCAAACGATTCCATAGTGTGTTATTATATTTGTTACTCTGTTTCTGTCTCGCTTTGCATGGTAGTAATTGTGGTGAGACTTACACTAATTGGATTTCACCCAGGAGTGATACAATTCTACCAAGATGTTGTCTGTAGACCAAAAAAGAAGCCAGAATTTGTATGGCTAAAAGTCGGTCCCTGTCGCTCCTCTGGGAGGTTCTGTTACTGTTCATTGTATCATATCTCATTCTATCGGGCTCTCTACGACCCTGGTTTTTGGCTGCTAAGACATAAACCACGGGACATACTATTCCGTTATCTGACAGATGGAGGGGCGTGACGCTCCCCCTTCACTGCTGACCTACAAATATTATTATCATAACTGCTATTATACTCTATAGTTATCCATCGTTACACTGATGTCTACCTGAGTTCCCATTTTATCATGCCATTCCGGTGCGAATAAAGAAAGGGACAGGCTTCTGGCAAATGTTTTATTTCATATATAATTATTTTTGGAAGGAGTTCATATTTACCTAAGGCGTGGATGCTTAATGTGGCACACTTAAAACCATAGACATCCAGCATGGCAATGATAAAAAAAAACAGGCAGAGTTACTGCTATATAGGCGTGAAATGGGTTAATGAAAATATTAACAATACGTCGGTGATGAGCCAAGTTTGTCACCACTGAACTGATGCCCATTTCCAGCTATTTACCTGTCCGCTCCACCATCATGTAATTTTTTATGTATGTCTTTGATATCGTGAGTTATGTCAGGGAATTTTGATGTGAAACAGATTTGCCTTTGCATGGCTGTTTCCTTAGCTAAGCGTCCTGTTGCTCTTTGAACGGCTGAGTTCCTTTGTTATGATAATGTAAGGTGCATAACATTACAACCAACTGGATAGAATTGCAATTAATGATTTGGACAAGGCGGGAGTCGAAGAGACAATAGAACTATCATCAAGTAATCAAGTCAGTGACCTACTTCATTCACTTGATATGGCACCAGGGGAAAATGGAGGGGATAGTTTCTGTGCGACCAATAAGACAATTACACTAGAGAGGAAAATTGAGTAACGCAGTCGACGGTTTCATAGCAGAATTTTCTTATTTTATCACTTGAGTAATTTTGTTAGATTCGACATTGCCTCTAACGTCCCTTTAAGACAGAAGTCTGAGCTGGCTGTTTCTGGTATGATTCTACAGGAAAGAGATTTTTACTAAGTGTTTCTTCTTACCAGTATATTACGAGTGATCGTATTATTTGGTAAGGAAATTAGGATTTGCCATAGTATATTATACATAATTCTACTTAATCCTTCTTTGATTGTCTGTCTCACATGCCGAGTCCTTTGATGGAACAATAAATGGTAAACTGTTCGCTTTGTTTCGATAAATATTCTATGCTGTCGATATTTGATCCACTTCAATGATATGCCTACCAATACCAGTCACCAATAACGTTCTATTTTGCATTTATAGTATTCGCTATCGCTATCGGTATAATTGATCAATCCGCTTATTCGTGGTATGTCGTAAAGCATGTTATAATTTAAAGGAATGGACTACAGGAGCTTAAAGTAGCATAACATCTGCCCAACTCTGGGAAAATGAAACGAAATACCAAAAGGGATTTGAGTTTTTATGAATAACAAATATGGGAGGGACGAGTTTTTTATTAGAGAGATTGATATAATATCGAAATTTGTCATACAATGAATGATTTCAGAAAGCTAGCACTACAATTTCCGACATATGAAGAAAGAGAGCCCACAAAAATAAACGATTATAGGGTGAAGACTGGGAGTACGAGATGAAGCAGAGGAAGACTGGGACAACAGATATACGGGCGGGCGAGGGAGAGAGGGTAGTGGGAGAGGGGGGAGGGGGGACCGAATATCGTGTAACGACAAAAGAGAGAGAACTGGAATGTCCGTCGAGGCGATAATGATGTAAACGTTGATGTTGATTTAAAAGCTATTACGAGGTGTCTGATAATATACAGCTGCGCTAGCATATTCTCGTGGGTTTATCATCACTAGTGCGCGGTCCACTGTTCCGCGCTGTTGACGTTGAAAATTGTGCTTAAAGCAATGAGATTTCGAATTTCCTCCAACCCATAAATCTCCTTATAACTAACAGCCAAGGAGTCATTTTACAATTCTCTCCATCATATCCATAACAGTGTGTTGCCAATTTCAAAACATTTCACAGATAGATCACAGTACAATTAAAAACGCGACTTCGATGGGATTTTTTTTAGTCGCGTTGAGGATGGTGCTAATGTTACCAAAGAGAAAAAAAATGATAAAACTATTTTCCTCATATCCAGAAAACCGATGAGAAATTAGTGTTAACTGAGATTCAGCTTTTTTTTTTCCAGCATGTACACACGTTTGTGGTTGAAAATAAAGTTTTGATTCTTCTTTTTGATCGACTCCTGTATCGAGTGATCGTAAACTTATGTCAAGATTTTTATTTATTCCTTTTAGGACGAAATGTGATCGGCACCATACATCCGGTGCTTGGGAAGAAGATCTCCCTTTCAGGAAAGGACAAGTGGACGGAAACCGTCCATTTCCTGATTGATCTCGGTCAGGGGAAGGGCGTTTGTCACAGACAGGCCGTGACAAATGATAACTCTTTGATTGATCGAACTATTTCACAAGGGTCCGCCATAGTGATTTGGCACAGATTATTTTAGAGTACAAATCTCCACCCTAGCTTGGGCATAATACACTATTCAATACGATTCAGTCTCTTAGTTTAGCATTATCCATATGACCAATTTTCAGTGCCACGAGCCATGATGTGGAAGTAAATCGATTTTCTTTTCAATTTGTAATCTTGCCAATTCGAGCAAATCATGCTATGGAATTGAAGTATCTTTTTTTTTTTTTTTTTTTACGTTTTTCATCACAGTATTTGCTCTAAAATTCTGGCCTGTACAATAGTTTAACTTCCAGCATTGTTGATGAAAATAGCGATTCTATCCGCTGTTTCATGGATATGCAAGAAGTATGAAAGTAATTACTTGTTTATGTTTGGAATTATTTAAATTAGAGATGACTTCTTAACCATAATGCGCTCCCAGATCTTAGACTATTGTTGTTATTGTTAAGACTAATGCCGTTCTTGTTAGATTAACAGTTTGCTGACGAAACTGATCATGGAGATTATGAAAAGTGTATAAATTACAAGATGGCTTTCTATCTTTTCCACAATAGCTAAATCTGTAAGAATGTTCGTTTTTCTTCTGTGTTGTTTTTTTTTCGGAAAGGCATAGATTTTCATCTCATTACACTATATGGCTTTTTCTCCCGTTTCATTATATTTTACGATTTTTGTTTTCTTTCGGCTTAATTTTTTTCTAATTCGATTACTAATACACGTCCAAAGCAACCAAAAATTCCAAGATTCCGGATGTTGTATAATTTATTTTCTTATCTCTGTACTTGATTAAGATACACGTTATTTGATACTGTGAAACTGTCTTATGAATTTAACACTATCTATTTGATGTGTCTTCACGCGGCGAAAGCAGTTACATAATGTCAAACCAACTTATTTTGTTATTGGTAGGCATGAAAGGTAATTTATGAAGCTTTCCTGAAATGTGAACTTTATTTCTCATGGCCGTAATTGTTCCAGATACGTAAGACTCTGCCGCGGTTACATTGATGTTATATTTATTTAGAGTATCGTCGGTATGTTGATGTAAGAAGAAATAGCATTGAAAACCCATTTATATAAACTATGATGTATCCCCGCGCAAGCCCTCCGTATCAAATCTCAACCTTACATGTACACATCCGGCCTTATCAAGCAGGGATTTTTTTAATACCTGAAAAAAAAATACATGTCCCAGGAGAAATTTCCATCACAGGAGTGATTTATATCTTTGCCATGTTTTTCTGAGGGCAGCTGTCTAGGCACAGAGCATATGGCCTGAACAGGACTGCTTAATGTACTAATCTCCAGCGAGTAAACAACATGCACAGAATGAGAAGCCATAGAGATAGTAAGGTGAAAGAGAGAAGTAGGTAAGAGACGATATACTTACAAAAATTGGGAAGATGGTTGAAAGAGAAAATGATATAATCAAAAGCTGGAATACAGTTTATAAGAGCGAAGCATGAGCCACATAAAACAACAGTGTCTGATGCAACATCTAAAGTGAAAAATGTATTGCTCTCACTCCATAAGGACCAAGGCTGCTTGTTAATGAAATTAATAATTATCAAATTATACTAAATGAAGTAATGTTCAGTTTCGAGATACCTGTGGCAACAATTAAGTTGTATATCTGAATACTTTAAGTTGCAAAAAGCTTGAAGTCTGTCATTATTCTCTCTTCTACAACTTCCAGATTGCGTTACTTTTTTCTCTTTGCTGTGAATTAGTCTGGGTAGTAGAATGTTACTATGCATATTTTTTTCCAATTTTCCAAGAGAATTACTTGAAAAAAAAAAAAGAGCAAGCTTAGATATTTAAGAAGTTCTAACATGTTATCACTGGCTAATGACAGACAGGAAGTGCCATCCTCAGTGAGACTATTAACAAGAAAACGTGGACTTCGTAAAACTATAGAGGCCAAGGCCATCATATCATTATGATGATAAATGGGTGTCCTTCTTTCGGTTCCAGAGCTGTAACTGTATTCCTAGATATGGAACAGACCGGGCATATGCACAGGAGTAAAGTGATATGAAAGGCAAAGAAAAACTTCATCACTCAGAGGTGACACCTGTCACATTCAAGAGACAGATTGCACATATTTCTTTCCCTTATCGTTCAGTCATGAATGAGAGCCCATACAGAAGCTTTTTAATTAGCCTCAGTGATTGTATTCCATGATGAATTCACCTCAGGAGGAACAATAATTAGATCTAATACAAATGTTTATAAAGGACTGTAGTCTCCTTTGGTTATAGGAAACGTTGTTTGTGAGAAGAAATAATTATGTATATGATCGAAGACGGAACATTTCATTACGGAGTTTTAATAAGACAACAAAGACACCTTCCATCCCTTACGCCTCATAGCCTGAAAGTTATATAAATTATAAGATCGAGTACAATATCGTTTATGCAACAGAAACACTCTATCCGGCCATTAAATTGTACCATATGCAAACATCAGTGCAGGGTAGAGAAGTACGTGCACCATGTACGTGCATACATATGTATAAAGGACGTAGAAAAGCACAAACATATACAGAGAATGCGGATTAAACGAGCCATTGTTTTAACACTATAATACAAATGACAGAATGAATGGTTTGACCATGCCGTCAATGACAGTATCGTATCCAAATTTATATTGTGACTTGATAATGTCTTTTTTTTTTTTTTCATTTATATCATTGATTTTGTGGCCAGACTATTTCCACTCCTCCCTATGCATGTCCCATAAAACAAATATATGACAAGAGACAGGATCACACGTTCCTTGAATGAAGTCGAGTAGGTCTAAACTGCGACGCCATTGCTTGAGCTGGAATATTTAACACTATAAAAGTGTGTAACGGCGAGCTGCGAACAGAAAATTAAAACATGCCTGTGCTGTTTTTGTAATGTTGGTGTTATTGTTATTATACCTATTATTGTTATTGTTTTTTAACAATCTCTTCATCTTATTTCGCTACGTTCTCTTCTTAGATTCTTCGGCAAACGTAAGAAAATTCCACAACAGTCTTCCCTCCTGTTCAAATGGACAGAGATAAATGTAAAAAGAGATTCAGCCAGATTTTGCATGTTGTGCTGTGCTCACCAAAAACAGTAATTTCTTTATAGCGCAGTAAGAATTCATAACACAACAAATATTTATTGAAAAGGGCAATAACACTATTTTCAGATCAAGGATATCATCGGACTTTTTGCGTGGCTTGAAACAGTTTGCAGCTGAGTTTAAGTTTATTTTCAAAATATTTTTAAAAATTATAATAAAACTACGTTTGTTGCCGGAGTCGTTTTCTTCATTTTGTAGGAGATGTCTTGTTATTCATTAAATAGAATAAACAGAACTAGGCACTTTGATCTCCACACTGTATGTTTACTTTTTGTCAAAAGAAAACAAACATTATTTCTAACCACATCGCAATTCTATTCCAAGCAACAGAATGTATGAGATTTCTATAAAATTCCAGATCACAAAAAGGAGTTCTACTGCAGAATAATGTTTATCACAGTTTTTTTTTCTCTCTTACTTGCCAACGTACTGCACCAGTTATTATTCCTCACTTGTCTATCATCAACTTGATCTGAAAATTCTCCATAATATTTATACACGCCACATTATCACATCATTACAGAGCCCTAAACATCTCCAGAGATAGCCAATGATTCGATGTACAGATTTGATGAATATCACTTTTAGATTATTTAAATTCTTCACCAGTTTTCTGTCTCAGGCCGAAAACATACTGGTCCGATAATCCAAAAGAAATCGGCGACAAAGTCACGGATTGAAGTGGTGGAAGAAGGAAAATATAGACAAAATGGACGGTATAATTATAGTCACCTTCGACTGTCGCCAGCTGGCAGAGGTCAGTTGCATTGAAGTACGACATACTCCATTTTCTTCGATTTGTCGATGAACTTTACTGACGTGCCTAAAAAATTAAAACCCCCTTTTTTTCGTCAGTAATGTTTTTTTTATGACAGATTTGAAATCAGCGACCAAAAATTAGGAACGGGTGCGAAGATTTTGCGATTTACTACCTATAAAGCAGTTTTAAATTTAAAAAAAAAATTCGACCGTGCCTAATACAAACGAAGTCGACAGTGTGACGGATTTACTTTGTTTACGTTTTCTTCCGACAGCAACCTACCTTTTGGGAACTGCTAATCGGACGGACCAGTATGTTTTTGGCCTTACGGCAGGAAATTGTGAATGGTTGTGAAACTGGGATAGTACTCATACCCCTGTCTCTAAAAATCGTAACAAACTCGAGAACCCTTCGCCTTCATGTGTCCTACTGGCTTCTTGGCCGTGGTTTAAAATTCTCACTGCGCAAATAAGAAAAATAGCAATGTTAGCTGTAGAAGGAGGGCGGGAGGAAGAAAGGGGGGGAGGGGGGGGGGTGTTCAGTGTTTATTAATAAGGCACTGACACATTTTCACTGAAGAGGCCCTCCGAAATGCAGTGGTGTGAAAACATACTCCTGAGGTAACCGTTCAGTGCCGTAGTGGAAAAGGAGAATAGACGGCATTGTGAAAGAAGTCGAGGGTTACTAGTGTTCTCCCGCCCCAGCTATGGAATTAATATTTCACGCATTATCGGTAATAGCAGTTATTAAGATTGGTGGCGATAACAGTTGTTGACGTTTATGAATATTTTGCCTTGACGATTTTTCTGTTGGTTTTTAAATTGCTTATTTTCCTGCCCATTACAGAAAAAGAAGCATGCCTCTTTGTATATCTGTACATGCGTCCTTGGAGTTGATCTGGATAAGCTGTATTTTCTACTGCACAATAACTATTTTTCCTTCTCTAAATATTAAACAAGTCATACCAGTGAATATCTACTAGATACATATATTATTTTCTTGAACGCATTCTGCTTATCTGCCGCAAAACGTGCTGCCAGCGAACGGCATAACTTTGGACAGTTTCTATTTGACACCAGAAAATGTTTCCCTGTTGTTATCTTCAGCAGACTCCAGGAGGGCAATGGATCCTTAATCTTTCAAACTGTTCTGCAATAAATCAGCTCCACGGAGGAAGGACCGCATTTGTTTCGCAGCAATAAAACCGATTTAATGAATTAGATTTTAAAGGTTCTGTTTCTCTACAAGTCACTGGCTGTGACTCTTTCATGTTGTTGGTCTATAAGACTTGCTTTTTCACTGGACGAATTATTGTCAATGATAATAAAAGTAGGAACAGCATGATCGAGATATACCCTTCTCTCATTCAGTGAAAGGTAAAATTTTATAGTAGGTTGACTGGTTTTAGAACAAAGTTACTGAACGTAAAAAGTGAAAGGTACGAGCATTTATCTTTCGCACACAAAACGGTTGAAATACTAGTTCAGTAATTCATATCAAGTCAGTAAGACTGAAAAAAACTAAAGGGCGTTGCTATTTATGTATAGAATAGAAAAAAAAACAGTATCTGTTAAAAATCCATTTACCAATCAATCAATCAATCAATCAATCAATCTATCTATCTATCTATCTATCTATCTATCTATCTATCTATCTATCTATC
>JBCEWB010135680.1:0-11082 GCA_039654565.1 Peronia peronii | reverse complement strand
AACAACAACAACAACAACAACAACAACAACAACAACAACAACAACAGCAACAACAACAACAACAACAACAACATCAACGACAACAACAACAACAACAACAGCAACAACAACAACAACAACAACAACAGCAACAACAACAATAACAACAACAACAACAACAACAATAATAACAATAACAACATCGCCTCTGATCAAATCTCTCTTATAGAAACATTCAGCAAATCATCCGGGTTCATTCTCTGTGGGCGGATCTTTTACGTCAATGTTGGTTTTTTTTTCCTCCACACCTACATGAAGTGAAGAAACTGCATTCAACAATTTAAAAAAAAAAAAAAAGACAGAATTCAGACATTTTGGTCTGACTGCTATAGTAGCAAAATATGACAGGCGAACTCTTGGAATAGTCACTGTATGATCTTTTTTTTTAAATTTCAAATCTGCGTAGGGTTTTATTTTATCCTATTATGATATTATGACTGACTGATCGATCGTCCTAGCTATCATAATTAAGACTGTTGTCGGTGTTGTTTTAGAAAAATGAAGTGACTCAGATATAATTGTTTTATTTTAATATGTCTCGATTTTTTTTAGTGTTTGTTTGCTTGTCAGTTTATTTGTTTGTTTGTTTGTTTGCTTTACTTCTAAAGGCTAAAAAATACTGGCTCTACATCCTCAATTTGAGTCAAAACAAACACAAAAAGCAAATAAAGAAAGAGACAAAACAAAACAAGCAAACAAAACAAATAAACAAAAACATACACAAATACTTATCAACAAATTATTTCGGCAGAGCATTATGTTTGCCATCTATTTCTGCCGCATATGGATGCTATGTAACTGAAAACTTTACTGTCTCTGTTTCTGTGAATGCATGTGTTATGTATGTGTGTGTGTATATTTTGTTTCTCATAACAAATGTAAATTATCGAAGAGAATCCTGTGTCCAGCATGATAATTACTCTAGACAAGGAGAAATAGGAACCAGGACAGGATCTGCTATGCAGTCATTTTAATACATGGTGGAGATATTGGGAATAAAGTTTCAACCTTCTTTTACCAGGAGTACGACTGCTAAAGAAAGACTGGGCATGTCTTGCAGAATCAGAGAGCAGTCCTTGAAAATCTTCGCCGAAAACTCGGTTTTAGCAGTCAGAAAGTCATATATAACAAACCTAACCATTTTCACATCCTCAGCCTTGGACATAACTGTCATGTAGATGTCCCAGTCTTCCTCAGCATTGTGAAAGAAAGCAAAAATTGATAGCCGTGGTCAGACAAGACAAGGAGATCGAATCGTAGGTGTCAGTCCTTAGAAAAACTACTGCTGATCGGTCTCAAGCTGTTAGGTTAAGTGAAGCATAGATAGCGTATTTATCTACGTACTTTTGTTTGTTTTTCTTAAACCTTTCAATCCAAAGAAAGTAGGATTATCTCGGCTTTTAGAAGTTGCTAATTTTTGCTGAGAGATTTTGTGGGTAGACATTTTGGAATTTGGAAATTTTGCCCGGACAACGGCACGAAGCCTACTCTTTCATCGATTTTGAACTGCCAAGGGTTCTTTAACGTGCGTAACGTACACCTCCGAAATATATTCGCCCTTATCCGAGAAGACTAGGCGTCGGGCTTCCTTACCCACTGGAAGCCAGGGGATCGTTGAGTCACTGAAAAAAATGCGGGTTTTCGATCTTCGTGTCCTTCCATCCCCCGATGCAGTGTCGATCCCGGCCCGTTTCCTCCGCGAGCAGACGCCACACCACAGAGCCACTGCGTCCCCCTCTACGTACTTTGGATGAGATATTGGATATTATACTGAAGATTATGTACGCTCAATCTTTTTGACATAAACAATAATTTACAATAATTTATTGGCGTCACCACTATCGATCAGCATCAGATATAGTCAGTAAATGTTCCTTGATTTAGTTACATTACTTACATTATGGCCTTTCAGCCATCTGCGGACGGTTATCTCAGCCCTTCCTTGACTTGGATGTTGACAATTGTTTATGTTCCTCTGATTTAGATTGACACCTTTGCACACATCTTTTACGTTTTCGTCTAACATATCTAACAAGTTTGCATGTTGAAAGTATTGCTGACCTTTACCTGTGATGCAATGTTCTGGCATGTATGTAGAAACTGTTGAAAATACACTTGTGGGAGCAATGAAACTACTGAAAAGTGTCTTTCGAGTATCTTTCATTATTTCGTCCACAAAATGGCGTACTGGCGCCTGACAGTTGTTTGTCAGGAAGAAAGAAAGACAAAGTAATAATCTGAGGAGGAAGATACACTTTCACATTTTTGAATGATTCTATATATATATATATATATATATCCAGGAAAACACACCATACACATACACATACAAGATCATGGCTATGGAATACATGGGAACCACTTTAACATTCCTGATAAGAATTGACGTAATGGTTTAAACACAGACAAAATAAGATCACAGCTGACACCTGCAAATATTTTATAAAGAAAATCTTGATGTTCTTACGATAGAGGTGCATCGGTCTGAAAGTGTGTAGTGTTAAAAATAGAATAGCAGCAGCAGTTGTGTTGTAGTAGCAGTGATGATGATAGTGCCGATGATGGAGGGGGTTGAACGCACTGATCAGAACAAAACAAAACTTACTAACAAAGCAAAACAAACGAAAACAAAAGAAGACGATACAAAATTCCACAGTTAATGAACATATTTTTCTTCCTATGGATAAATTTACATGAATTATGTACGTTCATGGTCAGTTTAACATGAACAATGAGCATACGCCATCTCAGCACTATTATTTTATACTCTTAGTCTGATATCACTGTCTCTTCCTGACACTCATTCCGAGCAATTCCATCATTAACGCCTGGTTTGAAGAGACATTAAGTATGACTAAGCAACTGAATAAGTGGCCAAGATGTGACTACCTAAGCTCTTCTAACTCCAGCACAGTGTCAGCCTGTATGCAATGGCTCAAAACCCGCTGCTCATTTTACTACGATACAGGGATTCTCAAAATGTGAGGCTGCTGTGAACATGCGATTAAAAATTTTTGAATGGAGGACCAAAATCACCACCAGCTTTTGAAGATCAGTTCAGGACTATTTGACCAGATCATTTCATTTACAGTTTTCCGAGTTTATTACATCTTAGCAAACAACAAGGACGCACTGTGTGACTGCGAGTGCCAACTTTTGAAATCAGGCATAGTTAGAAGGAGAAAGTCCCGATTTTTCTTGTTATTCGACGTATCAATAAGAAAACAATTTGAAAAATTCATCAATCAATGAAAATGTTTCTTACGATAGGGATAATTTTTGTTTTTTGGAATTATTTTTGTTTACGTTTCAAATAACAGTGTTTGACTGGCATGTGTTTACCTGACGAAGAGAAATAATTTAGCTCATTAGTTTGACCATAGCCGGAAGGAGACCTTGGTCTTTGGGGCATTTGGCAGGCAGCAAACTCTACAGCAAGGCTTTCTCTAGTTTGAAGAGTAATTTTTCTTATGTAAGGGCTGAGGAAGAAAAATACGAGACAAAAGCTTTACACATTTTAGATAAATTTAGATTTTAATTCTAGATAAATGGGAAGCCAACTACCAGTAACAAGAAAAAAAATATTGTTGGTTCCTCAGCCGTCGTACAAGTAAAATGATATGGTCAGAAATTCAAATCCGAAAGAAAGAAGAGCACTCTCGTCTTTGCAGATTGAGCAGGAATAGGGTTAATAGTCCACCATCATCCTCTTCTTTGGCAGCCGTAGAGGGGGAGGGCATGCAGAGGAAGCCAAGTGTGACATAATTATGTAAATGTGCTGGAGAAGAAAACTGGAGTGCTGAGAGAGGAGCTGCCAGAGATCATGAAAAACAGAGAAATGTGGAAGAGTGTGGTAAAGTCATCGAGTGTTCGGTTGAAATTGCACTAAGTAAAAGGAAAAGTAAGTAAGTAAATCATCTTCTGGCAAAATGAAATGAGTACAACTGTGACCCATCGTTAGTTCTGATTGCGCGTTTTGCATTTCCTTAAAAGAAAAACATAACAGTTGAGGACAGGCGGTTAGACTTTGAGTCAACGCCAATTTTATCTCCTGGCCATGATCAGATGTTACCAATAATTATATAATCTTAACACCGAGATGAGAATCCTTGGTCTAAATATAACTAAACGCTAACAGAAATATTTTCATGCTGTTTCTCTCATGTAGGAGGACAGGATGAGGTTTACCAGAATGTCTGACAGATGATTCATAATGTGACGTTTCTTAACGGCAATGGATTACTTAACTGTCCTTGGGACAAAACACAGGCAGTGTTTAGGTCACTGGGATTATGATAAGTTTAAGCTAATTGGTGTATTATCATAATTATTCATATAAAATCGTCTATCTGTTAGCTTGTCAGTGATTTTATTCACCTGTTTATCTACCTGTTTGTCTGGGTAGCTGTCTGTTTTGCATGTGCTACTGTTTGTCTATCAGAATATTTATCTGTTTGTCTTCCGTGAGTGGAATGATTCATTAGGAACGTTGTCAACTCTGCTGGATTTGTTGTATCTAAATACAGACCTTGGTTGAAACCAGCCGCCTTTCAAAGCAGCAGTCTATGCACAATAGGAGTTTTGAGGAACACATACCTGTTTATTTGTCTAGCTTTCTTTTGCATGTCTTTTGTTATCTGAGAACGTTTGTGTCCGATCGCCTGTCTCTCTGATTTTTTTTTTTTCACTATTCGTCTATGTCTGCCTGCCTCTCTGTCTGTCTGTAATTTTGCCTCCCACATAACCCTGACATTTTTTTTTTTTCTTAAGCCTTTCAGTCCTAAGAATGGAGGTTTGTCTTGGTTTTAAGTGGTTGCTCTGTTTTTATGAGAAGAATTTTGTGGGTAGAAATATGGAACTTGAAAATTTTGCCCGGACAGCGGCGTCTCCGCCTACTGTTCGTCTGATTTTAAACTGCTAAGGGTTCTTTAACATGTGTAACGTACACACGGGACATATATTCGCCTTTATCAGAGAAGGCTAGATGTCGGGCTTCCCTTCTAAGGAAACCAGGGGACCGTTAGGTCACTGAAAAAAAAAATGCGAGTTTTCAATCTTCGTATCTTTCTCATTCCCCAATGGCAGGATCACTAGTCGAATCCAGGACCCATGACGTGAGTTTTTACCACGGAACAAACGCCACACCACATGGCCACGGCGACCTCCTCTCCCCCTTCCCCTCCCCCAACCGGCCTCCCCCCCCCCCCCTCCTCTGATATCCAAAGGGCAGGTACGACTTTTAAAGCCAGGAAAACATGCTAGAGAAGACTACAAAATTAGGTAAAGATAGAAATGTGAATGGTCACGATATAAAAAATCTAAATGTAAACGAACGGCCCAGGGGATACAGTAGATTGTTGTGTGAGATAGTAGAGAGGAAGGGAAGGAGTAATATCTAGAAAGACTGAGAGATAGAGAGAGAGAGAGAGAGAGAGAAAGGACAGGGTTTTTTTTGGCCTTGTCTGCCAAATAAATGGAGACAAACCACCAGAGTTAACAATGCTAACTGAAGTCCAGTCAACACGAATAAGTAAACAATATTATTCTCTTTGAAAATCGTTTGCTGTATCAATTAGAGACACGTGTCTAGGCATCCGTTCTACGTCTACTTGTCTTCATTTAGTGATGACAGGCTGGTTCTTATTAAGTGAATCTGAGGCCCTTGTGAGGGTCCGCAATGCATGATGAAGGGCAATGTATTCTCAGAGTAGCCTTGAGCAACCAGGTATCATTCAACAGGTGAGTCAGTGCGGTCATTTCCGAGCCTTAGGTCTATCACGTCCACCCTAGGGAATGCCCCTCCTGTCAGTTGGACATTCACCAGCGACAGCTCCAGAAACCACCGTCACAATCCAAAGCGACAATAACAGTAACTAGACAAAATTTTGGGGGTTCAAAGGGGCTCAAGTCAACTGGGTATTTAGTGCTGACATTCTGCAATTTAAAATCACAAGGCCTATCCAATTAATGCTGAATTGGCATGGGGAATCATCAACTACTACACTTTACCGGGAGTGGAATGAGGGGAAAAAAGTAAAATGAAGCCAGCACCAGAATATGTGTCTCAGTTATGTGGTGTGTCAGAAAAAACGCACACAAGGAGTGCAGTTGTGCTTCTCGCTGTTCTGATGAAGATGGCGAAAGGCTCAGCAAGTGTTTGTTTCAGCCGTTTCTCAGGAAGGCACCCGCTCTCTCTAGCGATACACTACTCAAGGGAGAGAGAGAGAGAGAGAGAGAGAGAGAGAGAGAGTGAGAAGGCATGTACAATACTCAGAAATTTCTCTCTCTCTCTCTCTCTCCCTCTCTCTCACGTTCTCTATTCTCCTCTCATTTGATATGACCTAGTTGTTGCAAATACCCCTTTTTAAAAATAACTCTCACCGACCGCCGACGGTCTTCCCTTGTATAGGCAGAGCGAGTTTACCTACACACTCATCTCTCACCTGGCCAGTTCACTCCTTTAGCCAGGGGTGGCAATTCAAATCTTATTAGTTCACTGTATCTTTGCAAAGACTTGTTAAATTATACAGTGACTGCCATCTGTTAGAGAATCAATTTCAAATGACCAGTATTTCTATCAAAAAGAGGATGGATGAAACGCCTGGGGTCTTCCTCATCAGTGGGCGAGTCTATTAGCCTGTCATCCCCCATCAGAGTGAATGAGCGTGCGTGGGTGCACAGAGCAAGATTTACCTGTGGAACACGTGAGCGCCAGGCCGTCTCTCCCTCTCTCTCTCTCTCAGCCGACTCGAGGATTCCCTGTAGTGGTGCAGGTTCGTGCTATTTCGCCTGTTTCGACGTCAACCTTCCAGCTTTCCCGTAAGTTTTTGCTCTTGTGTGCTTTTCCCCAAGATTTTGCTCACCCATACTTTACCATATCCTCGCCTGCCCTTGTCCCCTACTTGTATTTTCCGATCTCCCTAAGTCCTCTATGCCGGCTGACCGGAAGCCGGCAGATGTAATTCCTGATGAAATTAACCGCTCAATGTTGATGGGCACTGCCCGGGTTGCCATGGCGACGCAGGAAGTAAACACTTTGCCCCCCCCCCCGGTTGACCTTACAGCCCTAATGTCTTCCCTCACCCCTCAGCCATATCTCGTTTTGCCTGCTTTTCTTATTTCTTCAGATAAACTAGCGCTTCCCTTAATTAACCTGGATTAACCTGGCCTTATTTTCTTTAATAAACCTATTTGAATTAGCTGCCCCTGCAGTTCCTACCATTTCCTGTTGATCTGGAATCAGTTATACCTGATTGAACCTACATTTAATAATTACCATGGCAATTTCACCTGCTGATTTTTAAAGCTAATTGGTGTTTTGACGAAGGCATTGTTGTCAATGACTGATTTATTTCCACTTTCTGCTTCATTCTTTTCTGCCAACTATATCTTTTTTTGTCAGCATTATATTATCATTGTGTAGTATATCGTGCTTTGAAAATCATCATAATAGAAATTTAAAAACTTTGCGGCAGCATAGTACATGTAGTGCTATATGATAATCAAAGAATTTCAAACACAAATACTCATAAATTAGAAATGTGAGGCAGAAACGAGCAACTGAAAATGAAATTATGAAATTTGAAGTTTATAAAATCAGAAAGATGCTACTTCTCAGAAACCACTTTTGCTTGCGTGTAGTGTTTTAAAACCCTTTACCTTACATTTATAACATGCTATTAGAAATACAAGAAAAAAGTCTGAGGGAGTTTCGAATAATTATAAATTGGCATTAACTCCTTTTTAAAGTCAAGAGGCTTTCTGAATGAACGTCACTGGTCCAGATTAGCTGTTATCAGAACTATATTTATTTCTCAACTGCAGTTTGTCACATCGGATTTTCAAAGACTGACCACACTTTCATGTCGATATAGGCTATAATGAAAGCTGGACTGAAGCTCTTTTGATGTTTGTACGCCCACTTTTTAGATGTGCACGATAATTGTTTATACCGTCCCCTTCACCGCTCAGTTTCTTTCTGCACAGGACAGATCTCATCTCCTATTGTTAACAATCTTTTCCTTGTCATAGAGTTTTCATCTGCTTTACTTGGTCAGAAGATGAAATATAATAGCCAATGTTGACACGTGACCAACTGATTGTAATATATCGAGAGATTTTCCAGTGATTTCTTTGGTAGTGAAACAGTAAAAGCATCTGTTCTCATCCTAATGACACCTTACATAGAATCCCATATAAAACACAGTCTCCTACAGTTTTGTTAAATTACTGTATCAATATTCGTGTCTTCTACCTCTTTGGTTCCTTGAACTGTCTTTCCCGTATTTTGTGTATATAACAAAGTGGTAAAGAGGCGAAATGTTGTTTATCACTGCCCACTTATTTTGCATTGAAATACTTGGATCTGATCAAAAACAAATTCATACCATAGCTTTCTTTGTCCTTTTTTATCTTCTTTTCACTTTCGATAGTCATGAAATGGAAAGGATTCCATTGGGTCCAGTACCATAAACATTCTCCAATATGGCAATGATCCAAATGGTTACTTGCTATTGTTCCTGTTGATATTATCGTTACTGTTGCTATTGTTGTTGATGTTGTCGTAGCGATTGTTCTTATTGTTGTTCTTGCTTCCAAGTGCAGGTGGTCACAGTCTCAGTTCTCCACACACAGCAGCCTGTTCAGCTCATGGTTGCTCCCTCAAGAAATCAACGTTTTTAATTCTTTTTTAAAGATTCCCACCTGCTTTTTCTCATCTTGTTGTCTTCATAAACTTACCCTTCAAGTGGAGCTTCTCTGTCTTGCGACAACTGTCTGCAGCTGTAAAATGTTAAAATGGCGATTGTATTCATGAAGTATAAATATCCTTATCATATTCCCAAGTATAGCTTTTTTCCACCGCCCAAGATTAGTCAATGGAGTCTTTGTGGTCAACCTCTCATTATTCCCTGGTACAATGTAGCCGTGGTCGTTCTGATGCTTCGCTCAAACCCCAACTGAGCTCGTTATCCCATGTGACATGATTATGATTATTTAGCTTTATGGACTACTATCTTATCACCTAACTGGTCCACCCCATTTACACTGTTCTCTCGAGTTCCCTTGTAGGGGGGACACCCAGATGCCCATGACCATAAAAACACTCATACTAACATGCTGCACATTGTTTATTATACTGATGTCCATGGACGTCGAGCAAAGCAGTTCGTGAAAATTATTCAAGAGACTTTAATTAATCTTTATTCCATAAAGGTTTCTTCTCTTGATGTGGGGCCCAATGATTTTCTCGTAATACATAGATGGCTAGCATTTTTCCAGTATTTCTGAAAGCCAGCTTATCAGATTTACAAGTTATAACAGTATTCTCTTTTTTTTTCGGTACAAGTTTATATCAAACTGTCAAACTAATGCAGAAATTGACAAATATCATTATTAATAATCCTTGTCGTTACCAAATCCTGGCCATCATTTTATTTAAATAAATCATTGGTTTGTCTTGAGTTGTCAGGATTTTATTTCTTTAGGTATTTCTACAAAATGTTTATATGGTGCTGTTTCCGTGGAATCAGATGTCGCTCTGAATGTCTCCATCCCGTCAAGACAAGTTAGATGTGAAAAGTCTTCAATATTCTAAAACATAATCTGTCGAATAAAACATGATAATCTTTGATTTTTCAGAGCTGTCGACATTACGAAAAACGTTTGTGAGCATCCAAAGCATTGATTAATAAGCCGTATAGTTCGACAGTTTTTTTTATTTTTTTTTTTTAAGCAAGATAAATGTTACATTTCACGAGAAAATAATTCTTGTTGATGGTATCAGTAGAAATTGTGTGCACTACTAAAAGTTTGATAAATAATTATGTCGTATAAGGAACAGTTAGGTCTTCAGCGAGATAAATGTTACAGTTGCACAGAGAGATCATTCTTCTCCAGGTTTTTACTGATCTCTCTCTCTGCTTCCACCCCCCCCCCCTTCTCTCTCTCTCTCTCTCTCTGTATATATATTTATATATTGGTTCTCTAACTAAACGCCGTTTCACACTAGGACGTGAGCACATAAAGAGACCTTAGAGAATATAGGATCAAGGAAGGACAACTGTGTTACAAATGACGTCACTGCGCTACCTGTGGCTGTGATCTCCATCTGAACCCTCACTCTTGACGCTCGTTCTTACCTTCTTCCACTGCAAATCATTCGCTTCTTTTTCATTCTCTCTTTCTTTCACTCTCACTCTCTCTCTCTCGCTCTCTGTTGATCTCTCTTTCACCCTCACTCATTATCTTTCTCTCTTACCGTCTTTTGTTCTCAGTCTATGCTCAAGAACTGTAACCATGGTGATTTACAGAAAATTTATCGTCTCTCCCCTTTCTCTTTCTCTGTATTTTATTTGTTCCACGTTCGTACCGTCCCTTCGATTCATCTGCTGGCTCAGCATTCTTTCCAGAGCACAGACTCGCTCGTGCCAGCGGCGCGTGTTTATGTGTGTTGGTCTATAAATAGCGACATTAGCAAACACACTTACAGGTGAAGACATCAGGCAATCCGTGCAGTGCAAGACTCACCAACATAACTATTATCCAGTGGGGAAAAAAAAAACTCTAGTTCCCCTTGGGCTACTAATGCCATTTCACCTTATTTCACGTCCTTTCTCAGTAAACTATCTCAGTGTAATAACGGTCTTGAAGTAGAAAATCCACGAGCCATAAAACTAATGTTAAATCTTGGAAACAGCAGGTGTTGATGATGTTTCATGTACCAGGAAGAGGACCTTGATTAGTCTTTGCTCTTTTCGGTCAATGTATAGTTGCTCACTCACTCACTCACTCACTCACTCACTCACTCACTCACTCACTCACTCACTCACATACTCACTTATTTATTCACTCCCGTTCACTCACTTACTCACTCACTCACTCACTCACTCTCTCATTCACTCACTTACTCATTCACTCACTCACTCACTCACTCACTCACTCACATACTCACTTATTCATTCACCCCCATTCACTCACTCACTCACTCACTCACTCACTCACTCATTCACTCACTCACTCACTCACTCACTCACTCACTCATTC
>JBCEWB010135669.1:0-11082 GCA_039654565.1 Peronia peronii | reverse complement strand
GGGGTGGGGGGCGTGGGTGGTCTCTCTCTCTCTCTCTCTCTCTCTCTCTCTCTCTCTCTCTCTCTCTCTCTCTCTCTCTCTCAATGTGATCTTAACAATTTACCGCCTGAAACAGACCTAGCCCCAATATTAAACAGTAAGAATTATGGGGTATTTTCTACTAAAAAATGATTGGACTAAAAAAATGAATGGACATTCAGAATCTATTCATGATTACGTGGTGATGATTAAAGCCAGGGTCGTTTCACAGTGTGAGTTGTTACATGGCAGAGTCATCGAGCAGCTTTTCTGTTTACACTGTGCAATACACTGCGTTGTGAATAATTCATACAACATGAGTCGTTATGTGTGCAATTTATAAGAATAATAACAATGTCAGACAACGCAAGAGGATAAATTAACTTTCGATGAATTTCGATTCAAAAGACAAGTCGTTCTGTGCATTTGTTCACAATGTGATTTCAGCTACCATCTGACCGGGCATCTCGCCACGTGGGATTCCGAACGAGCCTATTTACATCAAGAAAATTGCCAGCTTAATTTCAAATTCATTTTCAGTTTGTCACGCAGTCAAACACTCAAGATGCTAAGTGAGGGCCATCTATTCCAAGAAGAAGATGTACGTGAATCGGGGGTAGCAAATCTCACCGAAATTAGCAGGGACAGATAAAAGTCGGAAATGTGGACTAAAGTACGCTAACCCTTTAAATCTGGGTTATTTCACGTGTCCAGAGATCCCTGATAAATTGATTTCATGGTCGGATTTTATTAACATGAAAAGTGGAAAGCACTACCAAAAGCTATATTCTTTCAGTCTTTGAACCAAGGACTTCAGCTGGCAAAATGTAAAGCCGTAGTTCAAAACAATAACTGTAGGTTCAATGATCACCCCTCATTGTATTCGAGAACTCTTCCAGCACGAAAGCCAGTACAATAGAGACTGATAGGCAGATTTTTATCGGGCATACTGGGTGTTCAGTATTTTTACTGACATGAAGAGAAGACTACGTTAAGTGCTAATAAATCACAAGTGAATTTATCTCCACTGTTTTGAGCAGAATTCTGCATGCTTTGTTCATGAATAAAGAAAACTGTTTGTAGTGTATCAGGTTTGTAATTCTAACTTTCATGTTTTCATAGGTTCATAATTCCTGTCCAGGGTTATATGATTCTTATTTACTATTTGTGCTATGGTTATAATCGCAGTTTTTCAACATTTCCAACAAAAAATACATTCTAGTAAAAAAAAAATAAAAATGATGCCGATAAGTTATAGGAAGGAACCGAAGACGGATCCCAACTCAAGTGGATTCAGACTTTATTATAAAGCATTAGTGCTTGAGTATGTGACACAAAAGAAAACGTTATCAAACGAAATCAAGTTTCACATAGAGCATAAAAGTTTCCTTAATCCATTATGAAATCTGATCTTCAGTTCTAATTCATGATGATTGAAGACGACAAAGAAACGAATGAAACAACTGACAAATTATTGTCATCGATAAACAAAATTTATGATGGCAGTCTAATATTTGGTGTCATTTCTATCTGTGCGGGTGCGTTTGCACCTACGTGTGTGTGTGTGTCTGTGTGTGTATCTGTGAGTGTATGACTGTGTGTGTGACTATGTGTATGGCTGGACTAACTTTTGACTTGCAACTCCTCCATTTCAAACTCTTACAACTGACCACCGTAAATCAACACTGAGTATCGGCATACAATCGGAGTTTGGCTGGCCATAAATAAGACCACTGATTTCAACAAACTGTGAGCAACAATAACATGAATAATGGCGAAGTCTTCCCTTGGCCAGAAACGGTTCAAAACCAGAAGTCCTGTGAGACATGTAGTGTGTTAGTATGTCAGTTTATTTCTGTTTTTTCTTTTGTCGGAGTTTGAAAATGGCCATACTATACACCATACTCCATCACCCTGCCTGTCGACAAGCACTACTTTCCTCTCTGTTCTCCGTTCCCAGCCGACACTTCTGAGTCAACATGGGCTATTCCCAGCCAATATTCATGACTTTGCCTGGACAGTTTGGCAGTTGTAGCCCTCACCATAGTGACATACGGACCAATCTGGGTCACCAGGGACGAGGTCAACAGCTTGGGGTTATGGGATGTCGCGAGGAAATTGGACTAAGAGAAGGGTCGGGGTAAGCGACCAAGGCTTTGAGAAAGTTATTTGAAGCTGTAGACCTTTCTAGTAACAAAGCGGAACTTTTTTTTCCGAATCTTGCTTGGAAAGTAATTTTTCTGCTATATGTTAAAATGGATTAGTTTTAATTCGCGAAGACTGCCGAGTTAAAAGTGAATCTGAGGATCATTGGATAGTTTAAGAGTTCACAAAAAGATGATTTCATTCGATGACAACACTATTTACCATACGTTTTTGTCGTCATTGGTGCAAACTTCGCAAAGGCCAAAAATACTTCCCGAACTTTGTTTATGCACGACCTGTCACTCAGATATTGTAATCAAAGAAAGTTTAGAAATGATAATGGAAGACTAGGAATAGCAGTCTATTTTTGTTCACGGCGCCTATAGAAATGAGGTTTTAACTTTGTTTTCTTTTATTTTCATTGCGTACAAGGGATCCCGGTGAAAAGGCAATGAGAGCGCTGGCTGAAGGTAAAACAACAAAGCCAAAGCTGACCTGCGCAATGATCGAAATAACAGAAAAGGCCAACCTGAGTCATGCGCCCCTTCTGCCCCCCCCCCCCCCCATCCCCTTGCTTCTCTCCCTTTCTCTAAGCACCCACCTATTCTAATAAAAATGACAAAAAAGAAGTTGGCGTTCTCTGGAAATTATAATTTGAAATCTACCATTAGATTTTAACTTATGTCATCGAAAAGTATCAGCTTCATTTTTAAAATTTTCATCGTCTTTACACCTATAGTAAATATAAAACCCTAAGAAATTCTGAGGCAGACACTAAATGGTATCAGATATCTATCCACCCAGTGATGCGCCTGTGCCGTTTTTAGGTCTAACTGGACTTTGAATAAAAGTCTCATTCTAGAACACTCTTCTTGTACTATAGCCTGTTTTCCATACCCAGTTCTTAACATGTTAAAGAGTTCTTAAAACCCACTTTTACGAGAAATTCTACTCTCTCAAATTCAAAAATTTTCGTTGCGCTGAAAGTGTAAACAAAATGCAGGTGAGATTTCATTTCGTTGGCAGACAAAAACTCAAACACACTTAAGGAGACACAAAATGGCCTTTATCTAAAATGCTTGCGTGATTGAAGGGAACTGAGAAGTGTACGGGCATTTCGGGTTGTAATGGTTGAAAAGAATTTTAAAAGAATTGCTCAAACAAACAAACAAACAAAAGGCATTCTCTTTCTTTTGGGGGAATATGAAAGGTATTATGTGAGTTGTTATTTCAATACATGATTTATGGGGCTTTATATGGTGGTGGTGGAAGAGAGATTTTTTTTTCTGCATTGCCATCATGAAACAGCAATATTGTGCGTTGCGGAGCAATCGTCGGTGACAGCCTGCAAAAACTAGTTCTTTTTTTTTTTTAAAGGTTTCAAGTGAATTATTATTAATTTCAGTATAATAATCATTTATGAATAGTCTCTCGGGGGGTTTACACATGATCGCTGGCAGTGAGATGTAGTCTTATCTTTTTTGTGTGTGTTTAAATCTTCTTTCCGAACAGTTTACAGAGAGGTTTTCATACTGAAATGCATCCCAAAGGTCACCCTACCTTGGCTCAGTTGCTCCAGATGTTCACTTCATGATTGATGCAAGTGCCAAATAAAATGAACCATTTCAAGCGTGCAAACACCAAGTCATTTTCTCTCCTGAAAACTTATGAAGACCTTCTAATACTAGAATTATGCCAAACTGTCACTCTGGCTTTGACCTGTCACCAGATATTCATTTCATAACTAACACAGACACCTCAAAAGGCGGCTTCAATAATGAACAAATGATTTTTTGTTTCACCTTTCTGGCCTACAAGACACCCTGACACTTGAATTAATTATGTGAAAAGGTCGCCATAACTTCGACCCAACTCGTTCAGAAACCTTATCATTACTGAAAAAAAAAAACAACCGTTAACTGCGATGAGTGCTCAAAAGCTCCTAAAGCGACACGACGATAAGGGAACTTTGTCTCTTTTTACTTCACGTCTGACTCCCAATTTAAATTCCCAGGTATAATACGTAATCGTGATGTGCTCCAACTATAGAGTCCGCAATCTTTCTCATAGCAGTTAAGCCCTTTTGACACACTATATGCATATTGTATGGAGTTCGTCTAAGTACAGTTTTAACACCCGTTTATCTCTATAGAGTCATCGTCGACCCAGAATTATATTGTCCTAACTACAACAGTTTTATGTAGTAGTTGTAGTTAGGCCAAGTCAATTCTGGGGCGATGTCATGGCCATTTGAAAAATTAATGATTCTGGAATGAGTTTTGTTGTAAGTAAATATTTTCTGTGTTTTCCTGACGGAAGATATACCGTCATACGAAGACACTGAACTATAAGAACTATTTTCGAACTTCAGAATAAAAACAAACGTATTCAGTTTTTGTTCTTAATGCAAGACCAACTTTCGTGCCAATACGAGAAAAGGGAGAATGCGCTTGCTAAGCTATGATTCAAACTAAAATTGAGATTTTTTCAGAGGGCTTGTTGATGGGCTAAGTATATTGGGGACAGTCCACATTTTGAGAGCTTTTGTTCAGTTTGTGAAACTAAAAACCTCAAAAATCTAAAAGGAAAAAAAAGTGATTTCTTTCACAATAGATTTGTTCCGACCAAACGAGCGGCTGGAAATTTTCGTCTAATTTTCGTAGGGGGGGGGGTACAAACGCTCCACACTGTTCACTACCATTGACATTAGAAATCAAACATAGTGGAACCGCCTCCGGACGGCCCCGTTCCAACGCCAAAACGTTCCCATTCCGGCGATCGTTCCCATTCCGGCGATGAGAGGGGTCTGAACTGGAAGGGATCTGTGCTGCTTAAAAAACGGGTGACAACATTTTATTGAAGCGATAAAACTGACACGGACGGCAAAAAAAAGCTTGACGTAGCAAGGATCATGCACGGGTTCAGCCCGGGAAAGGCACGGTATAATGCTTGAAATGTTGGCCCGCCTTGGAGTCGTCTTTTTGATGGTCTTGGAACGGACGGAGGCGTGCTGGAGAACCGCCCGGTTTGTTTGAAATCTAATCGTTCATATTCGGCTAAGCACATTCATGGAAATCCCAGGTGGAGAGTTTGTACCCTCTGTAAAAATAGAAGACTTACTTATGTGTGTTAGCGCTCCACCACTAGACCCGACAACAATTGTCACCGGCCCCGTGCATTTTTTTTTCTTTCTATATCAATGCCAATGGACAGTTTGGGGTGTTTGTATCCCTACTAAAAATAGACGGGGATTTCCAGCTGTTCGCTTGGTCGGAACAAATCTATTGGTTCAAACTTCAGAATGGCCAGGAAGACGTCCTTTGTTTTCCATTCCTTTCTTATCCCATAACCTGTTCAGATCGTTGAGACACCACCATAGACTTTGCAATAATCTTCTTCCATTTCTTCCTGTCCTTGGTTGTTGTTTGCAGGAAGACTACTCACATGCTATTTGGGCAGTAACGATCCCTCTGATTGCCTCGCATTTCGGAACAGGTCTATAGGGTGAAGAGAGCAAATCTAATTTATATTCTCTATATCAGTGGTTCCCAGACTTTTCGGACTGCCTCCCACTTAGCCTCCAAATGAATTCACACCGCTCCCAACCCCCGCCCCCTCCAAATCGAGAGAATTCACGTCAGTCTCTCTTGAGTACTCGTAAAACACACGAACCCAAGTTCTAAATTTTGTTGTCTAATTTGAATAAAGTTGATAGGAACTGCTAGCCACCTCATCATAGATCCTGTGCGACTTTAGGGAACAGCAATATGCGACAAGCAAACAGATTATATGCCACATATCCCTAATTCTAACGACATTGCATCATCCCTCTAACGCTTCTCTAGCCTTTCAGCGCCCCTTTGGAAGCTCTCACAGCCCCTCCCCCCCCCCCTCTTCCCAGGGAGCGGTACTGCTCACTTTGGGAGCACTCTATATTATGTTTGCTAAAGGCCTCCTTTATCTAGCAACCCAGACGTATTTTGGCTAAGGAGTAAGACAGCGCATTGACAAATAATGCATGCACAATGCCTACCGTCATGTCTTTGGTGAGTTTAACGATGAAGAATTCCCTGTCCGTGTCTATCTCCCAGCTCTGATATTGAGGGTCATCAGCCCCGGGAGTTACCGCTCCAAATCGGATACTGCCTGGATCCACTTCCAGAACCCAAGCATGCAAAGTGATGTTGTTTGTGGCCTTCTTACAGTTCACCCAGACCTTCACATGGCCCTGTGAGGCAAGATAAGACAAAGATGGAATTAAAAAACAGATTAAAAAACAAGTCAAGACAAGATAAATAAGACAAGAGTTGGGAAAAATGATAAGATGTAAACACGATAATAGGATCTAACTCTTTCCAGGCATGAGGAGCAAAAAAATCGTGGATACAAAGTTTACCGTTTGATTTATCTTTACTAGTTTTCTGTCTTTCATTTTATCACATCTTTATCTGATTTTTCTCTTTGTTTTCCTATCTACAGATAGCTTTTTTAAAATTTCCTCTATTTATCTATCACATCTTTTGCACAAATTACATGTACCTTAAAAGTAAAGTCTTCCACGTTAGGACTGTTCATGTAAAACCGCAGTTCCACGTTGTAGTGCAGAGGGTAGAGACTGTCCGGCAACCGGACATCGGTCACTTTAGTGGGAGCGGTTGGCGTGAGGGGTGGGGCTCCTGTTGCTCCTGGAGCTGTTGTCTGACCCACTGCTGTAGTCATCCCTGGCTTGGAGGTACTGATCCCTGGGCATTTTTGACCTGTGAGGGAAGTATACAGAGAGACAGATAAACAGACAAGCACACAGGCAGACAGACAACGGGACAAACAGGCGGATGAACGTACAGAGTGGGCAGGTGGCTAGATGGAAATATGGCTAAATTGAAGGATGGACACGGACGGATGGATGGGTGGATGGATGGATGGATGGATGGATGGATGAATGGATGGATGATTGGACGGGCGGATGGATGGATCCTAGATTTTTTAATACTGAAGCACTCATAACAATGAGTTTCATGACACATGTTCAACAATCACATAAAGCATAAACAACAACTTTGATTGTCTGAGGGTGAGTTCAAAATTTATTCAGACGCGTTTCCTATTCATCAAGTCCATTAACTATATAATTAAAATTTACACTCTTGCTTGTCTGCAGCTCTTGAAAAGAGATTTTTAGCCTTTCAGCATGATCTTTTACGCATTGTAAATCACAATCAGATGAGTTCTAAACAGTTCGTAGATTTATAATCCGCTTGCCAGTAAGTATACCGAGCAAGCGGATTTGTGTGACCCTTTTCAGTGGTTGGCGCTGTTGTTATTTCCTTATCATCTTGATCTTAATTTTTAAACCCGGATGTGCTCCAATTTGGCTCAAGAAATATATAAAAATATATCTGTTGCCCTTCTTTTTGTTGTTTGTTTTCTGTCATCTATCATGTATCTTCTATTTATCTGTCTGTATATCTGCTGTCTGTCTGTTGGTCCATCTGCTTATTTATCTGCCTGGATAGTGAGCGAGATAACCTCCACTAGGAGGTTGAAAGACGTATTACAGTACGTAACGGGTAATGATGGGAAGAAGTCTCGAAATAGCTAAGACAACTCACTGATTTGGGATCCTTTTGAGTCAACAATGCAAGCCCATCGACATTCTGGCAACGAGATACTATCTTTCATAACCTACCTACAGAATATTTACATTTTTAAATTTTACAGTCTTCGCCGCCTGAACATAAAACGATATTCACGGTGTAAAAACTAAGAAGATTTCTGTGTCAAGAAGGGAGGTACAGTAATTCGCTACTAATAAATCTGTCATACTTCACAGAATACCATAAATCTCTCAGGATATAAATGCTACAAAACAACGGCAATAACAACTAAGCCATATGAAGATCTGACACTTATGATCCCAACATTAAGTCTTTTATGTCCTTTGTCTATGGTGACTGCTGAAGACGAACTGAATTGCCACCGGCTATTTTTTGTTCTGTAATTTGATTTTCAGATTAAAGCGTTTAAATTGTGTCTTATAACTGTTATCATTTCAAATTCAGAATTAGCAACAGTCTAGCCTTGGCACATAGAAATACCGGTGATGAACAGGCCACAGTTTCCAACATCTATATGGGCTCGTAGTGTGCCAAATCAACACCACACAGTAAAATTGGGAAGCCTATTTAGGTGGTAAAGAAGTAAACCGAACAGACGAATTAAAACAATAGCAAACGTATGACGCGAAGTTAAGACTTCATCCGTATAAGTCAAAGATAGAGCCAGATGTTAGTCTCTCCTGGGATTCCTGAAAGTCGGGTCAGGCTTGACAGTAAACAAAAAATAAATATCAGCAAAAGGCTCCATTTGGAAGCTGCATAATCACAGGTATCGTCCAAAAGCGAAACAGTCCCAGGTAATCGACAGAGATCTCAGGCTTTTTCTCAAAATAATAATAATAATAATAATAATAAAATTATAGACTGACTTAAATATGCTGGCAAGTCCTTTTTCGGCCATGCAGGACAATTTAAGTAATTAATTGTTCTTGCCCAGAGGTTAAACATCACTGAAAAGTTTGTCCCGGCCGAAGTTTGCACCAGTGGAACATATGTGGGTGAGCAATGCTCATTTTGTTCAATACTGCGTGCGCTGCTACCGCTCATCGGATTAATTTAATTCGTCCCTTTGTTAACATTTCAAAATTGTCCCACTAACTTCTGCCTTAACAATGTAATCTCCTTACCAAAATAATAATAATAATGATAACAATAATAAGACTAATAATAAAATTAAACGGCTTGTTATGATGGTGGAAAAATTAGAACCCATAAGCAAACTCGAAAAAAAAATAATAAAAAGCCAAGCTTCGTTACCAAAAAGGTATGTTGGCAGAAAACGTTGGACTATCCGGACAAGCCCTTTAATTTTGTTATTGGTATTATTATTATTATTATTATTATTATTAAAATTATTTTTTGGTATGGAGATTGCATTGTTAATGAGCAACTTAGTGGGACAATTTTGAAATGTTAACAAAGGGACGAATTAATCCATTGAGAGGTGGAAAAATTCGAATACACAAAAAGTAAATAAATAAATAAATAGAAGAGCTGGGTTTCGTTCCCCAAAAATGTCCTGTTGGCTGAAAACGTTGGACTGTCGGGACTGTTTTAAGTGTCGATAGGCCGGAGGTCCTAAATCTACGTGGTCGACAAACAACTTGTGTTATTAGCTTGTCTTCATCGCAAGGTCGTTGCTTTCAGGAGGCCATAATTTTGAAATGTCCTGCTATTTATAACGCATTTCTCCCTTCAGAATTTTAATGACACAGTAAGAAATGCCATTATTCATGCCATTAACAGACATGATGTTCCACAAACAAATCACAAACCCACAACCTCAGCTTTTTTCCCTGACTTGGACTCCAGGTTTCTGGGTTTAATGTTGATAAACAGGCTATAAATCAATAAACCATTTTTGTTATTATTGTTGTTTTTTCCCCTAGCAGAGCCGTGTTATTATCTCTGATATGTAGTGTTTTGCATACAAAATAAATAAACAACTATCTTTTTTACTCTGTTTTGTTTTGTTAGATATAATACATTAATGTGGGCGATTTTATTCATCACACATAGAGTAAAATGTATGAATGGTAGAAGCGGACAGCGCCAACATTGCAAATAAAGCTAAATGCTGCAGATAATCTGATCAGAATTAAATGGAGCAAATAATACTGAAACAATAAGCTTTGCTTCGTTCCACATCACCTACGTATTGTAATCATCTCATTTCGGGCGCTTTTTCAAGCAGTTTTACCCTTTCGTGTGAGCAAATTTCGACATAATCAGAAAACTCCTGTCAGGGAAATATCAGTTTCGGCATCGATTATGCCGTCAGACTTTTAATTTTACGTAATGAACAGAACAATTTGAATCGATGAACATTTTTATGAAATCGGGTAAAATTTCTTGGTATCATAATTTGGATAACTGGAAGCCACAGCGACCCATAGACAGTTATTTATCACTGCGCGCTCGTACCAACAATGGAATTTATGCGCTAGGCTATTGTGGCATAAAAATGGTTTTGGATGTTCAGGCTATTCATAGATATTATTGTATGAATGAGGACTATGGTTAGTTCACGATTCACGAATCCTTTAACCCTTGCCAAAGTCTTGGAGGACACTGCATTGCTGAAAGCTGCACCAGCTGACTCCACCTGTGACAGTCATGGGCAAAGGCTTGGATCGTGGCAAAGCTCTGTCCCTGTCCACTCGGCAATGTTGTTAGTCCATTTCTTTCTCTGCCTGCCTCCTCTTCTTCCACCCTGAACGTCCCTTGGAATATGGTCTTCGATAGGCCACTGGCTTCGTAATTCCGGTCAAATAATAACTTTAATTGTCTGAGTTTGACGTCTTATTTTGCCGTGCAATCACAGTGTAGCAGTGATTGGTGGATGAATATCTCAAGGTGTATCAATCTGACAGTAACAAGAGCCAGCCAGCTCTCGTGTGCATCAATACTGTAGAGGCAGAAGTCCGTTGGGCAGTGCAGTGGTGTTATATTGTGTCACATACCTAACACGTCCTTATTCCAGTTTCTATCTCTGTGCGGTTACGGGAGACATCTTGACATAGCACAACCTATCATCATCGAACAAAATCAGAAAAAAAATATTCTTCTCCGTAAAATGTCATCATTTTAAGGACAAAAATACCACAGCTTCTTGTTGTGTGTGAATTTAATACAAAAATACCGATTTATCAATCTCTCTTTCTGTCTGTCTGTCTGTATGTCTATCTACCTACCAATCTATCAATCTACCTACTTACCTATCTATGTACCTATTACCTATCTATCTATCTATCTATCTATCTATCTATCTATCTATCTATCTATCTATCTATCTATCTATCTA
>JBCEWB010135658.1:0-11082 GCA_039654565.1 Peronia peronii | reverse complement strand
ATCTATCTATCTATCTATCTATCTATCTATCTATCTATCTATCTATCTATCTATCTATCTATCTATCTATCGTCTTTCAGTCTATGTATCTGTCTGCCCACGTGTCTTTCTTTTTGTATTTTTAGCCTGTATTTCTATGTTTCATTTAATTTTTTTTTTATTTGTCGCCTGTTCATCTCCTAGTCTCTTTTATCTATTTGCCAAACTGCTGCCTTGTCTGCTTTGAATATATTCATATAGACCCGTTCCTCCTGTAGGTTCTTTCATGTAATATTATCCTTTCTATGCATTCCCAACCCATTCCTCCACTCCACGTCTTGTTTGTGTATCTTTTCATATGCGTGCACCTTATGGTAAGTTGCATCTAGGGCTATCTAGCCTTGCGTGAGGAAGGCACAGTAAGAGGATTTTGAACATAAGATAACAATGCTGCGATAAATCAGCCTGCGTTACGATCCGACACAGGCGTGAACCACGAAGATACGGCTTTTTGAACAATAAAATATAATATACTTGGCGGTGGAACCCAATGCCTTATGGCTCTTTGGCAGTTGTAGACATTCCTTATCCTACTATAAAGTCCCTGTAAAATATAATATGACAACCACAATGGAGGTTAGCCATCTGCTACTCGGCGGGAAAAAAAAAACACAAAACAACTGTCGTTTAGGACGTTGCACGGTTCGAGTCCCGGTTCCTGTCATCCGAGGATAGAAGGATTTGAACCTGCATTTTTTTTTTTTTCAGTGACCCAACAGACCCTTGGCTTTATAAGTAGGGAAGCATGACGTCTAGCCTTCTCGGGTAAAAGCGAATATGGATGTGATATATATTGAAGGTTCTGTATATAAGTTAGTTGGAACCTTTGGCAGTTAGAAATTGGATAAAGAATAGGCGGAAACGCCGTTGTCCGAGCAGAATTGTCAAATTCCAGATTTCTTCCCACACAGATTCTATCCATGCAAAACAGAGCAGCCACTTAAAGCCGAAATATTCCAACAGTGAGGACAAAATATATCATATCCTTAAATACAAGGACCTTTATTTTCTACTTTTGTAGGCAAATAAGACTTTTTGGCTTTTATAAAATAATTCTTTGCTGATACTGAACTTTTCAATTTTCCTGCAGGTATCTGAGTTTTGCATACTGTCGCAAGGACAGTATAAAGTGTATAAAGATCGGTCATGAAATATCCGACTTGTTTCTTAAAAACGTATTCATGTCCCTGAGATGACGCATTGTCTCATCATGCAGCGTCATAGTTAAAGGGTGGATGCTCTGTCTCAAGGTCTTACCTCCAGCCCATTTGGCGAAGCCATGTTCATAATGACTTGCGTCATTATTTCCCATGTAGAGTTGTGACACTCAAGAGTCAAGAACTCAATGCTTGTAATTGCGAACTGTGGTGTATTATAAAGTATGCTGAGTTTCAATGGTTGAGAGACAGCCTTATCCCAGCCATCATCTGTCTCCGCCCCCTCCCTTTTCTTTAATAAAAGTTTGTTATTGTATACGCTTGTGTTACGTTCGCACTATCGCCGCGGCGCATGTGCGAAAGTGCGATATCAGGAGTTAAGTTTTATGATATAATCACCGATGAATCTAAATCAGGATTTGCGGGCTTGACATGAAATTGTTTTCTTTTTTAACCTGATTACGGAAAATGCAACATATCACATAAAGGGATACATGTTCCAGCACCTCCCATCGTTTTGTGCTTTATAGAATGATAGAGTGCATGCGGTCCACTTAAAGTCAACTTGACTGTAGTAAATTCTTTCATGAAGTTAACTCTCCTTGCCAGCCATATTTAAAAAAAAAAAATCTTTATATTGGTTTATGTCAACTTTGCTCGAAGTCAGCATATTTTTTTACTTTAACCAGACTCGACTATATTTTATTTTCTCTTCCCTTTCTCGTCCCATTTTCCTGATGGCAAATGCCAGGATATTCGTTGGAATCACTTCTCATGTATCAGCATGAATTTTTAAATTTTTTTTTTTTTTTTAATTGTTCCGATTTCTCCGATGTCCATTTTCCTTTGGAATTACATTTTGATTGACCCCGCCCAGCTACTAGCAAGAGGAGATGTCGAATTTAGCCGGGTATTGTAGTATTAGCAACAGTAAATCCTCCGGCTTTTCTCGGCATGAATGGCACACTTTGACTCCGAGAACTTACTAAATTAAAAAGGACATTCCGTGGCACTGACTCATCCAAGCAGATCCCGCAGTAAAAAATGGTTTGTGACACCCATGTCACCAGGGAAGCTGCAAGCATTCGTTGTTGAGTGGATGTATTTACTCCGTTCTGGTCAATGACTTTGTCATGCATGCCTGGTTTTACTGTTTCCTAATAGAGTTTGTCTGACTGCAGACAGTGACTTTATTTAAGTTTTTGTTGTTGTTGTTGTTGTTCTTAAACGAGTATTCAACTCTCAGCATGTTTTAACAAATGAGCGAAAGAAATTCCCAACACAGACAAACAAGCGAAATGAAAGTGGAGGAGATGGGTATATTGAATAAGAATAAAAGGGCCGCTTCGTGTTCAAGAACTGAAAATGACCGTCTGGAAGCATAAATATACGAAGAAAGTAAAATGCAGTGTATTGACAACAACTCAGGATAATCAAAGTGGAAAAGCAAAAGTAGTTTACTCTAGAAATCCCCGAACGGATAATGTATTTAACGATGAACATTTTGATAAAGTCACAAGATAAACGAATTAGAAAAAGACACAAACATTTTGCTCTCAAAATCGCTCAAAATGATAAAAATGATGAAGAGCAAGGACGCTGAAAATTGTCTTTTTTTTTTTTTCCTCGACAAAATCTTTGATAATATCTCAAGATGATGGGGGCTGAGATAATTTTTTAATCCGAAGATAAATGCTACAATCAAATCTTGATGTGTTGAATGAACTCTTATTTTTTCTCTGTAGTGCCTCAAGTTCACGAAACCAGGTAAACAGCTATGTTTGTGACTGTCTTTGGAGGGACACTTCCTGTAACAATCCGGTTTTTCCACTTTTCAATTTTTATTAAAAATATTTTTATTCAAACGTGTCAACAACACGAGATTTGTATCACGGAGACTAAATAGGCCGCAGAACACATACACACACAGAGTGAGAGAAGCGGTGGGTGGGTGGGGGGGGGGGGGGTAGGCGAGAAAAACAAAAGTAGATTTTGGGGACGGGGTGTTATGGGATGGGGTAGAATTAATCCTGTCGCCTCTGATGAGAAGTACTTTATAATCAATGTATAGACTGTGAACAGAGAAATAAATAAACCCGGGGAGAGAGGGGGGCGGCGGGTTGGGGTAAGGGGCTAGAGAGAATACCAGAGATAGATTTTGGGAAAGAGAGGGGAATGAGGGATAGACCTAGCCCTGTCGCCTCACGGTTAGAAGTATTGTGTAAGTAACGAATAGGCATAATACAGAAGGACAGTAGGCAGAAATAATTATGGTGAGACAGAGAGAAGCACGATATATCGCAAGGGAATTTTTAAGGGGGCCATACATTATCGGCATGAACTATCGGCATATACAAATCGTGTACTTTTTTCGTGTGGATTTGATAGTGTGCGGGAAAATCGGTGACTTGAACATGGCGATAGTTCATGACAAGCATGATCTCAGAACGCGATCGCGCACAGCCGGATCCCTGGGCCATTATGCCTTCATGCTAGGGGAAATTCTCAAGACTCTGGTTGATACTCTGTGTTCCTGCATTCTTCAATGCATGTATAATGATATGCCTTTCAATACCAATCAAAAATATAATGTGAATGAGCATTTGTCTCTAATCACAAACGACATAGTACAATACAAAGCGCACAGTACATAGGTTTAGGTTTTATTTTAGCCACAATTAACCAAAAATATTGTCGCGAATTTTTCTATTATGTTGTCACTCCATGCAGCACGATGGAACGAACTGCTGTAAAAATCAAGTCATTCAAACAGCTCAAAGGGAAAATTTACAACACATTAGAAAAACATCTGCTTTGTCATTTTCCCTATTGTCATAATAGATTTCATCTTCATTTTATAAAATATAATAAGACTGTCTCATCGGCAATTAACCAACAATTTAAAAAACAAACAAACATATATAAAGAACTTGATATTGATGTTAATAGTAATTGCCAAATTTTCAAGTCAAATTGATTCTTCTTCAGGGCAGCAAAGTAAACATATAAAAATGTAAATATGGTATTTGCTGTGCACGGAAGAAAATATTAATTAAATGACTTGCCTATTGTGTAGGAGAGAGTTTCAATGTTTTCTAAAAATAAATAAAATAGTATATTTTTAGAGTTAGAATATTTCATGTTCTGATTTATAGTGGTTAAATAAACATGTAAAAAGATTTTTCAATTCCCAGTCTTTCTTTTTTTTTTTTTATTATTTTGCTGTGTATAGTTTTTTAATATTGATCTCTAGGTATGGCATCACTGAAGAGTGCGCTATTTCGTCTTCATGGTTTATTCCTTATTCCTAACCTATTGAAATTAAAAATAAGGCGGGGTTTTTGTAACGCACCATTCACACCCTATCAGTAGTACATGTATAACAGTCACATCACAGCAGCACCATATTATCACATCTTAGTGTTTCATTTGCATCACATCCAATTCAGTTAGTCAGGCGCCAAGTGAAGTATGACTGAGCAAGTTCTGTGAGTTTGGCTGACCATTTTGATACTTCTTTTGAACCGTCAAAGGTAAGCTGGACCGTCTATGCTGCATCATCTCTCTCTCTTTTTTTTTTTTTTTTTGTGACAACAAAGTATATCGTGATTGAGTTCTACGAATAGTTGATAGATGGCATTCATATATCGCTTATTCCTGTTAGCACAGGCTAGACCCTAGGCGCTCTAAAATCTGTTATTCCCCAAGATGCCCAACCGAGACATTTACGGCCTTCTAGGAAGCACATGCAACACGCCCAGATCAGGTGATACTCGTCACTCTTTGTTTATAATATACCCATTTTAGTCTGAATCGAGTCATGAAACGAGTGCTAATAGTCTTCCCCAAGGACTCAATACCGAGGCCTTAGGAGTCGAATCCTAGACCGAAGACAGAATGAATATAATATTGTTCACACTGGCAACAAATGATGAAAGTAGAAAGGAAAGGGGGAACGCAAGGATAGGGACTGGAGGCGAGAGAGGAGGGCAGAGGAAAAAAATGAGGATATGAACGAGTGAAGGAGAGAAGAGGAATATTTCAGCGACAACACTGTGAAAGAAAGATGATGAGAGGCTGAAATGGGAAGGGGGGGGGGGGTGTAGAGACAGAGTGAGATGATAAGTAAAAGAAGGAAGGGAGGAAGCAGAGGAAAGCAAGGAAGAGAGCAGGATAGAGTGAAAGAGAGAGAAGGGACAGAATGAGAAAGGGAGGAATGCCTAAATAACAGCACAGAGAAACAAAGATTAAAGAAGGCGATAAAGAGGGGAGAAAATGTGTGTGTGTGTGTCTGAGGCGAAGGTTTGGCCAGGGGGAGGGGGGCGGGAGGCAGAAGAGGTGGGGTGGAGAGCGCTGGAGATGGAGACTGATGCGAAAGAGAGCAGGAGCAAAACCTGGAAGACTAACGAAATGACGCTGGAAATGTGTGTTTGTTGGAATAAACGGAGGCCACTGAGGTTTGCCAAGTTAACACACACGATCTCATTCAGTCTGGGGAGGAGGAAACTGGTTTAGTCAAATTAACTGTGATCTCCCGTCCCTTATGTTTGCTCACACCCATCGTGGGGCTCTGTGTGGGGTAGTGTTGTCAGTCATCATAGGCTTGCGGCAGGGGTGTCCAAACTTTTTACAAAGAGGGCCAGATTTGATAGGCGAAAGTATGTGGGGGCCGATAATTCAGTGATATTATTTGAACCATTAACATTAAATGCAAGTGAACTATTTAATGAAATTTTCATTGCAAATGGCATATTTTCCATTTCTTTACATTGTCATAGAGCACAAATAAATAATCTGAACAAGTTTTTACCCAAATCACTCTTTCACATTGAAGACTAAATGAAATAAAGAAAAAGTCTGACTGAGTAATAAAATAATAATAATATTTAAAAAAACTTTCGGGAAGAGTTCACCAAAAACATCATAATTATAGGCTGCGGGCCGGTGGCAATTTAGACACGGGCCGCAATTGGCCCCTGGGCCGGACTTTGGACGTGCCTGGCGTGGAAAATCCAACGATTCAAACGTTGAAAAAAAGACGAAAGGTCGATGGAATGGAGGGTGGGGGAGGAGAGGACAGTGTCTCTGTTATTCTTTCTCACCCTCTTTCATTTTGTCAGTCTGCGCGTGCATGCGTGTGTATAGATGCTTAATTGAGCTTGATTTGTAATGTTGGGACTTCAAAGGGATCTATCTTGAAACAAATTTACCGCTAAATTTCAGCACTTTGAATAACTGTTTCTTTTCCCACTATAATCATGGCATCTTTGGCAATAGACCATTAATTTGCGAACTTGATGTAAAATATAAATTTACATCTGATGCCTGAGCTTCGGAAGCGAGACATGCATGTCCTTAGTGACAGACAATATTCTGTTGATCGGTAGAAGTCTATGGTGACAGTCAGTGATGAGTGTATTCCTATGGTTAGCGGAAGAAGAGAGGAAGAATGAGAAAGACAGGGTTAAATAGAGGGAAATATGCACGGCTGAATGAATCGGACAATGCATGTACACACGTGTATATCATTTGGTATATTTGTTTTGCTCTCTCAATTACTCTCTCTTATTCTCTCTCTTTCCTGTCTCACTCTGTCTCTTCCATACTGCCGTATTGGTCTGTCACTCGCGGTTAGTCATCCTTTGCACATCTCTGCCTGTCTCATCCTCTCCCTTTCCCGCTGTCAGCTTCTGTCTTTCCTTCCTGTTCTGGTGCCGGGATATTCTATTGTCTTTTTTTTCTTTTTGTTTTGTTTTTAACGTAACACTCCTTATTTGTGTTATTTTTCTCATTCTTCCTATTATATCTGTTTTCTCTGATGCTCTCTCTCCCGTCTCTTACCCCCCCTCCCCCCCGTACCCCTCCTTCCTCGTTTTTTTTCTCTCTTTCTGGCACTTATACACACACACAATCTATGTATCTCTCTCTCTCTCTCTCCGTCACCAGACATTATGTAGCCAACATTCCCACGCACTGCTAAGATCTTGCCTTGATTCTTTCCAACCAGAACCTGACATTAGTAATCATCGTACACTACACTGCACATCGACTGTCTCCTACACAGATGCCTCTATAGGGCGCGAGGGCGAAAACTGCGGTGTTAACAACATTACTAAACTAAGTGTCGGCCTGGATCACAGGCTTTCAGTAACTCGAGATCTGTGGCGGATTAGCGAGCCTTTTTGAACTATGGAATTATAATTTGAACGCTTGAATTCGATGAATCGATTAGTGTCTTCACTGTTTGCCCATTGTAGGGTAATAGTCAGGACAGAGTTTAAGAATACAAGACGAAGAATGAATGTATTTGGCATGAAGAGGTTATAAGTTTGGTGGGTAATTAACGGCTGCAGAGCTCAAACCAGTCAACAGGAAATGTTGTAAATATGCGAAAGTGTTGGAAATGCAGAGAGTACGTGGTGTAATATATCAGTCACATTTGGTGAGAAAGATTATTGGGTGTTTACTCAACTCCTCATTTTGGTATTATTTGTTTGTTACCACATATTCCCAATATGCAACTGCTCCTGGACATGTGTAGAGACCTCTAGATCCAGACCCTTTCAGTTTTATATATATATATATTTCAATCAAAATGTTATTGTTGTTCTGTCTTTTCTTATATCGTGTTGTTAATTTATTTAGAATGGGGTTTGTTTGATGAATGCTCATTGCAGTTCAGTGTATTCCAATAGTTTCAGAATTGTAGTCACATCACATTAAAGTTTACAGTTGACATTTTGGGTAGAGTGTGTCCTATCTAGATTTAGTTACATACGATTCCCTTCCAATGTAGGAGACTGTCCCAGCAGAATTTGAGGTGACAGATATGTTGCTACCCACTCTTATTAACCGATTCCATCAGTCATAGTTATGTTCTGACATTACCTTTGTTGTATTTAACCCGTAGTTTTTATTAAAGCACCTCTTTTCGGGCGAATTTCACCTGCTTGGATAGTGTTAAAATTCACAGACAGATAAAGTGGAACGTTCATGGAAAGGGAAGTCCGTTTAGAGAATGTGGCGACAGAAAAGTTGTTCGACTTTGAGTCCCACCTTGATTTGATCATCAGAAGCAGCCAGGCAAAACTCTTTGATCGTCATAAATCAGCTGGAGATTTTTGCCAGTGCTGACAACAACAGCGACATCAGGGAAGGGCCCCAAAAGAAAGGAAAGGGGGTTGGTGGGGGGGGGGGGGGGGTAGCAGGGGTTCCCAAATGTTCGCTATTGATTCTCCGGGAAACGACATGACATTTAAGAAGATCACTTCAAAGAGAGTCGGAAAACTTCATGTGCCGAGATACAATTTGGGGTTTTATATAAAGATCAGAAATTCAGAATTGCATTTTAGCCATTTTAGAAACTAAAACAAATATTAATCAATAAAGAGGCAGACACTTTGCTTTCCATAAGAACAACAAGGCGAAATATGAGTGAAAAGGATACCCACAAGTTTAATAAATAATCAAGGGATAAAATTGAAGATATTCTAAATAATCTTAAGTTTTACCGAGATCTTTTTCGTTTTAAATTTTACTTCTTTGGTATGATTAAATCAAACTTGCGTTTCTTAAGTGATCAAAACACCCATCTCATAGACAATCTGGATTTTTTTTTTACTGAGAATTTGTTTTTTATTGTTTTATAAAATCAAAATCTCGGCCTTTCTGTGATTGGTCTAAGCTCTCATCATGCTAAAATTTTGTCACAAAATCAGACAGCATCAGGCTTAGGAAGTCTAATCTTAAAAATTCGTTTCGATAAGGGAGATAGATGACGAACGATTTTAAGACAGGTTTCTGTAGTTGAAGACTATCATTGCTTTGTAAGATAGCCTTTAATTTTGAAGCTAAGGCTGAGTGATTTTGATTCTTGCAACCGCCAGAGTTTTGGGGATCACCGTCACAGGAGGTGTAAGGTGGGCGTTTGCTTATCAGCATACTCAAATCACAGGTAGCTTACTCGCCGGCTTATGTACATAGAAGTATTGCGTTAGGTTTCAAAATGGGCTGGTCATGGAAATGAGAATGACCACAATGTAGTGGAAGGCCGCTGACAGATGTATTAATAAAATTACTTATGATGTTAGCAAACCATCTGAAATAATCTACATATGAAATCTGACCTCTGACTTTCCAAGGGCTTCAGACACTTGGCGATTGGACGAAGAATACTAAACAAAGAGATGTGAGATGAAGGGAAGATTAAGGGTGAAATGGAGGAGGGTGTGGATGATATGGTATTGGTTAGGGGGAGGAGGGAAGGGCTGGATTAGTAACACGCATTATTACAAACGTAGCCCTATATCGGACATCCTTTATTTTGTCTGGATTGACTAAGATATGGCATGGATAAGACCAGCCACTATGTCTATGTGCGTGTGTCTGCGTATATCGTACTATTTGAGTATTTAATTTTGGAAGCTGCGAGAGAAAAGAGCAAGAGGGTCGAGTGGTAGAGGAAGACAGATATGGTACATGATTATATATATTAGTGTATAAGTGATGTGTGCATAAGTAAGGGGAAGATTTAAAGAGTTCTTTTTTTCTTTTTCTTTTTCATTGGCTCAACGGTCCCCTTGCTTCTTGGGCAGGGAAACCCCGACCTTTAGCCTCTCACACAAGAGCGAATGTATTTCGGAGGTTTTCTGTGTATGTTACACATTAGCAGTTATAGTTGGACGAAGAGTAGGCACAGCAGCCGCTGTCCAGGCAAAACCTCCAAATTCCAAATGTCTACCCACTAGATTTCTTCTCACTAACCAAGGTTAGGCACTTCAAACCGAGATAATCCTCTCATAGGATTGAAAGGCAGTATAAATATTAAACATAAGAGGATGAGACAGAGAGAGAGAAAGGTAGGTATATTATGCACATAAGGAAATGAGTGGAGAGAAAACTGAGAATGACACGGGTGGTGTTGAATTTAAAACATATTATTTCTTGCCTTTGCAAATTCTCTCACTACTCTCTCTCCCTCCCTTCCCTCACCCTTCTCTTCTCGCCCTCTCTCTTTCTCTCTCTTTCACTCATATTGAATGATCTACGGACATTTCATTGTTATTATCGATGTCTTTGACAGCCTTATTTATTATTATTTTTTTATATTATGATTATTATATATATGTTATAACGTAATCTTTTAATGCCAAGAAAGTAGGATTATCTCGGCTTGAAACCGTGTATCCAGTTTTGATGAGAAGGTATTTTGTGGGTAAAAATTTAGAATAAGAAATTTTACCAGTACAGTGGCGTCGCCGCCTCCTTTTCATCTAATTTTTTATCTGCCAGGAGTTCTTTGCGTGTGTACCGTACACATGACGCGTACCATAAACACGGGATATTTCAAATATATGCGTCCTTATCCGACAAGACTAGGCTTGCCTACCCAAGAAGCCAGGAAATCGTTGAGTCACTGGGGAAAAAAATGAAAAAAAGAATTATGCAGGTTCTGATCTTCTAATTTTTGCCATCTCCAGATACAATTCGAAATACGAGTCCACAGCAAAGTTTTTTGTCAAGCAGCAGACTCCCCCCCCCCCCCTCCCACACACACACAGTGACACACACTTTCATCCACTCCCACCCCGACAGTCTTACCGCAACGTAACAACATGATATAATTATGCCCGTCAATTAGCCATCCTCTTCCACAGAGCCGGGTTTGCAACAAAATTTTGCTACTGTAAGTACATATTATTTCTACTCACGTCCTGTCAACATCTTTTATGGATACGCTCAACCGTGAAACCAGCCGATACCCCCAAGTACACTACCCACCTTCCGATACAGTGTCAATGTCATTGTCATATCAGTTAGGACATCTACCTCTGGTCGGAGAGAGAGAGGAGAAGGGGGGGGGGGGGGGGGGGGGGGGAGGGGGGGT
>JBCEWB010135647.1:0-11083 GCA_039654565.1 Peronia peronii | reverse complement strand
GGGGGAGGGAGGAGGGGGGGGGGGGGACCCAGTATGTCCGCTTTTTACACAAGGGAGAAAATAGCCAATTTTGTTTTTCAGACTTGTTCTTTTTTCTTTTTGTTTCTTGAGGTTGATTCAGGCCATTGCTTTGGACAACTGTGGCTGGGCTGTCTGAACTTTTTAGGCTCAGGACCAGACGGACCATAACTTGAACATATTAAAAACTGGACACCAGTTCCTCTTTTCCCGTGGTCTTCATTTCAGTACAACGACTAGGCAAAGCGTTAGATATTCATGTTCCAAGTTTAATTCCTCTAAACCCCATGGCCAGTAACACCATTGCTTCCAATGGTATTGATATATATATATATCATATGTTATCACATTTGCTGCTCCAGGCGTTATATATATATATATATATAATACCATATATTTTATATAGTATGTTATCACATTTGCTGCTGCTCCAGGCGTGCTTGTCATTTTGTCTTGTCCTTTGTTGTATCGGTTTGCATTCTGAGAGAACAAACAAAAGAAAACTTGCACCTATACCTACTATCCAATGGTCAAAATACTCAATGGTCCATTGGTTTATTCATTTTCTTCGACCAATAAAAATGCATAGATGTAATTTGATTTGATTCGGGGCATTTGATTAGACCTTGTAAAATCGAGATCTACTACTAGACACGAGAAGGGGGAAGTTATGATTAAGATGGTTAGATTTAAAGTTACGGTAAGAGCTGGAATGAGCTATAGTTTTAAGTACCCAGGAAACATTTAGTTACATTATTAAGACCACCTGGTACAGTGGAAGCCAATAGATCATTGGGACTATTTTGACCACCTCGTATCAATAGCATTGACCTCAACACTAAAACTGTAAAACAAGGCTTTCACTCACATAACCAGACTTGACCTTAAAATGAAGTTTCAAGGACGATCTGGTCAGACTCAAGCATGCATATCTCATACCATACTCAGTTTACTCTTCACTCAGTGTATCATCGATGATGGTATTGATACACATCACTCTTCACTGTCTATTAATTATCGATGATGGTATTGATATACATGACATAGTAGGCTAAATCCCCTAAAAAAAAATATGAATATTGTCGCAAAGAGTTTAAGTTAATATTTGTCTTCTAGCATTTCCAGAGGAATAAATGCGCTCACAACCATCGAGTCATGCACATCCACACAAACAGGCCTATGACCTACTGATAATAATGACTGTTAAAAGCTATCATGAACATGTCCATTGGGTGGTGTCATCTATAATGAATTTAATACAGCTCAAAAATTTACCAGACATCACCTCACTAAAAAAATAAAGGTTTTTCATTTTCAGTAAATTCTATGTGAATCTCGGGTAAAAAGAAAAGGAGCAAGTACGCGTGCACACACACATGCACACACACAGACACACAAACACGCGCGCGCGCACACGCGGAGCTTCCTTCCCCCATTCCCATGTCTCTAAAACAGATGGTATCTCATGCAAAACAGATCCTGAGGCACACAACGCCAAAAGATTTAGCGATTTTCAGACCAATCTTTTGGGGGAAAGAGCCCAGGATTTTTTTCTCAGCTTCCCGTGGTTTTTCCCCCCCCCCCCCCCCCCCACACACACACACTCCTATCCTCTCTCTCATATCTCCTTCCCTCCTCCCCTCCCCTCATTTTCATCAATTGCTGAGGTCTCAATAATCCATTAATCTGATTAGTGGTGTATAGAATAATGAAACGATTAGACCCACAAAGGGGACAATAAAGGTAGGAAGAATCTGTCAAACATATCCTTGTGTTGGTGACATTTTAATCCTTCCTCGTCTACTCGTTCTAATATTTAAATACTTCCCGTCTCCCGATAGTGGCGAACGATGTTAATTCCATTATGTCTACAATAAACTGCAAAACAAAACGCCCAGGAGTAGGTGCGTTAATAACTCCGTCTTAATGAAGCGGATGACCTCATTAACCTTACATCCTCATCTTACTGCCTTGTTATCAAAGGTCAGCAGCTTCACACTTAAGTCTCACACGTCGTTATCTGTCTGTCTACTTAATTGTCCATCTATGTGTCTGTCCTCTCGCCCGTCCGTCTGCCTGTCTTCTTGTTTGTCTGTTTATTCCTTGCGCATTGAATAAATCTGAGTATTTCGTTTCATCTATGACTCATTAGTCCGCACAAATTCATGAACGGTACATACATACAAGTTTCCACATACTCCCATTCTTAACGACTACAGGGAATGAGGACAAAGCGCTCTTTTTTTTTTTTTTTTGTTTTTTTGTTTCGAACAAACGTGCTAATAATAGAATCAAGCACTTGATCTCAAGTGGTGTGTTCGGGAGAGAGAAACGAGATGAGAGAGGGAATGTGAGATATGTGTGACCGAGCCACAAGCATTAGAACGTAGTCTGAACGGTAGAACATGTGAAAAAGAAACATGTGGATACATTTAATGCTCTGGAAGAAGAAAGGGAGAGATTAGCTGTGGGGGCGCCGTGGCTTAGGAGTTAGACAGTCTGCTCCTAGATGAAAAACTTACGTCGCGGGTTCGAACTTAAGTGAGGGATGGAAAAGATTTTAGAACCTGGCTTTTTATTTTTCAGGGACTCGTCTAAGGCAAATGTATTTCGGAGGTCCAGTGTGTACGATCTGCACGTTAAGACTAGACGGAGACGCCGCTGCTCGGGCAAAATGTCCGAATTTCAAATGTCTATCCAAAATATCTCTTGCTACCAAACTGGGCATGCATTTAGAGCTGCGACAATCCTACATTCTTAAGACTGAAAAGCTATGGAGAGAGCTAGCTCGGGAAATGGGTAACTAGCAAAACATAATTTTCAGAAAAGTAAAATAAAGTATCGTTACCACACCCATCTACTGTCATGTCTTTATATCTTTACGTTATTCTTGCAGCTCGCTCCTACATAATGCGGTCGCTGTTTTGTTGGCGAGGATGTCTTGCAGCACTTATAATAAAATCATGAAAATTGTCAAAAGTTCATTCGGGGTCACCGTGGCTCTGTGGTTTGGCGTCTGCTTCGTGGTGAAAACAACTCATGTCGGTGAGGTTGTGGCCGGGATCGACTCGCGGGGAGTTCATCGGGGGATGGAAGGACGCCAAGATCGAAAACCTGCACTTTTCAATGATTCAACAGTTCCATGGCTTTCTCTGGGTAAGGAAACCCAACGTCTAGCCTTCTTGGATAAGGGCGAATATATTTCGGACGTCCCGTATGTACGTTGCACACGTTAAAGAACCCTTGGCAGTTGAAAATCGATGAAGAGTAGGCGGAGTGCCGTTCCCAAAAATTTCCAAATTCTAAATTTCTACTCACAAAAACTCTCAGCAAAGACAGCCTCTTAAAGCCGAGAAATCCTACTTCCTTAGGATTGAAAGGCTTAAGAAAAACAAACAAAAACCAAAGTTCAGTTGCGATTTATCGTTAGAAAGTGCACTAATGCAACTTTTCGATCTTACATTCCAAAAATACATTCTTGGACTAGATTGTCAACTTACTAGACATAAATTCACACCAGATAACAAGAAATATGTTAATTTTATTATGCTGTTGTAAGTGGCCCGCTTGTCCTCAGAGAATTGATAGCCTTGTTAGGGTAAATGTTCCAATTAGAGATAAGATAAATTCAAAGCTAAGTTTTTACGTAGGAATGAAATTTATGTTTATGTATCTCAAACTGGTAAACGTCAGTAAGTTGGCCGTTTTAGTCTTATTCGTCTACGAAGCCGCGTTGTTCTTTCATTTACTTTATGTATGTGGCTCTTGTCAAACGAATTATTTGGCGAAAATGTTCAAATTTGAATTAAATGCTCATCATTAAAGGTTGATATTAATTGTCCTGCATTTTACAACTTATTTGAGTTAAGTGAAGATATTGCGTGATATACGTAGATGTTTACAGTGCTGAGGAATATTGAACACTACTTTAGAGAGAAGATTTTCAAGTTTCTCTTCATGACTTTTCATCACCCAACGGTTATTTTTTCAGAGCACTCCACAGATTGTAATGACTGTGTGCTCTGTTGCTATAGTTGTATTTGGCAAACAGTGTTACGAACACCACAGGTTGAACATGATTTTGTTTTCCTAACATTATTTTAGATTTATTATATCTAGCTTCTCATCATTATTGGTGTTTGTCCCGACGTATTAGTGTTGGTCCCGACGTATTAGTGTTGGTCCCGACGTATTAGTGTTGGTCCCTACGTGTTGGTATTGGTGCTTTCGTAAACTGTATAAACCACACTTATTCTTAGTCACTTCGAAGATACAGATAAATACACTGTAGATAGATGGGAAAGCGCCACGTCAGGGTGTTCTGCTCATGTTGCTGTTTTGGCCAACGAAATGCTAAACACATCACAAGTAGAGTATTATTTTTACTTAATTAGATTTATTACTTTGTTATTGTTGTTGTTGTTGTTGTTGTTGGTGGTGGTGTTTTTGTTGTTTTCTAGATCTTCTCGCCTACTGTAGAAACTAGCCACTCTGTCGGTCAATTACACACGAGATGCAGCTTAAACCCTCTTACTGCTGCTGACTTTTCCTTATATTCTATTTGTTGACTGCAAGCAGTTACGGGTTTACGAAAGACCAGGAAAATATTTCATCACTTTACATGTTTGAAGTGATATGCCCAGAACCAAAGGGTTAGGATACCAGATGATCTTCCTTAGTTATAATCTAACACTGTGAGCAGTGATGAAATCAGCGGTAAAAAAGCTAATAAGGACAGATAGGCCGTTAGACGAACAGACAGGTAAACAGACAAACAATATTTATTATCTATTAATATACATACATCTTATAGCACACCTTTGCAATGGAGTTTTCCTGTTAATGGGCCACTGGAGGTGATCATGGTATGGTCTGAGAGTTTTACACGCCAGATTATCCTCACAAAGAATCATTGGCTCTAGATCTCATTAGCAACAGGCTTTTCTTCCCCTCCATGTTAAATGTCCGTAGCAAAGACAGCTGGATATTCTTCTGATTTAGTGTATAATAAATATTGCTTAGTTCCTTCTTCACATCATAAATCTGTTGGAAAGTTACTGTTGTTTTTCTTCAAATGAAACTTAAATGGATTCCTCAAAATGTTATATAACTGAAGTTGGTTTGGTCTAATTAGAGAAATTATCCCTCTCTAGAGATAATAGTAATGTTTTGTCCTATAATGGGAATGATCATCCATTGCGATCTCTTCTCATCATTCTGAGAACGGGCTGTTATCCGAGTTGTCAAAGGGAAAAAAACTCTGTAATCTCGGAACACTGCGACATGTACTAGTATTAACGTAGTTATGGGACCTGATACATGCAAGGCTTTTGTACTGGTTTCGGGTTTCGGGTTTCTCAGTTCCCTCAGCACCGCGACCTTGCATGAGGACGGCAATTTGTCAAGATCGTGAGGTCGCATATCTTTATTTAGGATTGGAGGGCAGTTGTACTCGAATACTGCTGCTATAAGATGACTTTCCTTCGGTTTGGGCCAAAGAATTTGGGCAAGGAACAAATGCAGAAACATTGTCCAAAAGATAAGTAGGCGCATGGATGGATGGATGGATGGATTTAGAGTGGGAGGGAGAGATGGATGGATGGATGGATAGATAGATAGATGCACAGATGGATGGATGGGGAAGGACAGGACAATTAGAAATCTAGAAATTGTATTAGGGAGAGAGAATAAAAAAGAGAACAACAAAAACGAAGGAGAGAAGGAAGCCAATCATATGAATGGTGGTGTATGTCAGAGAGACAATTCAACACGAAAACAATGCCGTCGTGTTTGTCATTAAATTGTCTTTGCTCATATTCTGCATGCCTATTTGCACCCATACGGGTTTGCCAGATGGCATCTGACTTGTGTGTTTAAGTAGGTGGATGGATGGTGGGAGCGGGTGTCTGTATATATGGGCGTGTGTGTGGGTAGGTAGGTGGGTATCACATACATTTTTGTTCTTAATCTGTGAATGACTCAGCTGTGAGACTGAACAACTTGGAATCCCTTTCGATCAAAAGCTAGCATATCGCCAATGTACAAGAATTATCTTGTTGAACACAAGTCAATATTTACTCTTCGGGTATCAAGTATTAGTTGATCGGTATGTTTGCTCTGTATTATGGCCTATTTGAATCGTCCCTATCCACTGAGTATCTATAACAAACTATAGGGTGTCTTTAAAGTCTGGACGCATGGGAAATATTATTTATTAATTAAGAATATTGATATACAAGACCCTCAATATGATTTCCACCATTCATGATGCAAAATTCGATGCACTTTGCAAGATTCACATAAATTCGATTCATTAAGTTCACAAAAAAGTGTGACAGCCAGTGATATTTCAAATGTATCCAGTCTTTACTAACACCTTGCATAATTTATTTTGATGAATAAAATTTACGTACATTTAGTCGCTTCACATTGCGGAGCTTTTTGAGCCCCAACATCGGGCTATAAAATCAGGAATACTAGTGAAATGACAGTTTACAGTTTTGTTTTGTCCAGTTTCAGCATTCACCAACTTTCATTCTTTCAGACAGATGCTAAACATATTTTCATCTGTGTTTATGTATAAAAAGTAGATAAATCTTGACAGGTCAGTTTTACTAAACTCTGAGAAATAGTGTTATCCGAGACACCATTGATTCCAAAGTATTTTTGATAAGGATTCTTAATCCCAAGTGTGCATTGTCTAATAAGCGATCTAAATTTTCGTGAAATTATTAGGGTAGAGAAGCGATCTTTATGTTGTTTTATAAATTTCGACAACCAAGAAAACTCCTAAGTCAGAATAGTCTAAATAATAATATCTAAGAGAAATAAGCAAAACATTTATATAAATATATATATTTATATTTTTATAATATATATATATATTTATATTTATATATATATAAATATAATATATATAATATAATATAATTATATATTATATATATTATTATATTATATAATTATATATATATATAATTCAATCATGAAAAACAACGTAGGAGCAAGAGATGATGGCCAATCTAAATAACTGCCAGAGACACCACTGCAGAATATGGACCGCCTCACTCGTCTGAATATATCTCGGAAGTCACGTTTGTACATTACGCACGTTAATGAACCTCTTAAAAATCGGATGAAAAGTAGGCGGAGACGCGACTGTCCGGGCAAACTTTCCAAACTGCACATTTGAAGTCGAGATAATCCTACTATCTTAGGATTTAAATAGCGTACATACATAATAAAAACAAAACAAAAATAAAAACCTTCCACATCAATGACCTGTCTGTCAGCTAATGGTTTCCATCATCAGCTGGCTGTCTACGAGTCTGACTGGACCCTGAAAGTTGTTCATGCGAGCGGTTTCCGCTTTGGATCCCTTTCTCTCTCAGTACGGAATGAGACCCACCCTGCGTTACTGGATATTATTGACCATATTGTACAGTATAAGCCTCACAGTGTGAGTCACAGTCAGACAGAATGAATCGTGTGTCGATTTTCAAACTATGGCGTAAAATCTTAACTATGCACTTTCCTATGGTGAAAAAAAAAGTTTTAAGCCAGTTTCACTGTGGCCAGAGATCTTGCAAATTGGAGAGACGCAGAGCGACCCCCGCAGGGCCGGCTACAATCAGGAGAAAAATCGGGAAAATGAACAGTTTAGCACATAAATCTAAATGTTCTTTTCATATCCTGATATAGCTATAATCTGCCCATAAGAATACTATTTTCTTATTCAGAGATGAGTGTGTGTGTGTGTATGGGGGGAGGGGGGGGGGGAGGGGGGGAGGTTGCTGTTTTGTTTTGTTTCGTTTTTGGTTGTTCATTTTTTTCTCAATATATAAACATCGATATCAGATCACCGTCATCACATTCAACTCCCGATTTCTCTGTTCGAGTATAGCAACTTCGGATTCAGTTTGACTAGCCGCGAGATATCATATATTCCACAGTTCTTTCTTTTGGACACATGCCATATCCCAGTACTTTGAGGATAGGATATTCTCTGTACTGTGTGCACATGCAAAATTTATTCATTTCATTCTCATCTCCAGGTCATTTCCACTGATCTAATGCAATTATCATCTGGTTCTAACTCCCTGCAGACATACTGACATTCATGGACAGCATCAAGCAGCTAATCCCAACATGATTGGGATTGACGTCTATGTTCTCACTGACATTTGATGACAAAAACAGCTAATGTTAAAGCTTTATGTATTATAGGACGACGGACTCTCTCGTCCGTTCCACTGATGAACAAATAGATTATCCATTGGTATAGTTCCTGTGATAAAAACAAACAAGCAAACTAATGATCAAATAAACAAACAAACAGCTATGTGAAAACATATTACAAGTTGCCACACATAATATTACCAGAATTTACGTTCTATATACGTCTTTCAACCTCCCGGTGGAGATTATCTCGATGTATTACCAGAATGGAATGCTGTGACTGTAGGATAACAAATATGCTATAGATTTCTTATTAATTTGTCGTTATTGTTTCCGTCAAGGGTAACAACTATTTCGTTTCCTTCATATGCCAAATGCTTTTTTTTTTTTTGTGGATGTCGATACATCTGCTTGAGTCCGTCTTCCAGGGAGATACGTGGCTGTGACCATGCTAAGGCTGGTCCTCAAGGTGCATTAAAATCAATTACTGAGTGTTGTGTAAATAGAATGCTAAAATAAAATTTAATCACAAAATTAACAATTAGAGAGCGGATTGACTATCCATGTGGCCACACTATGACATGACTCCTTGGCCCTGACACCCAGTTCAGCACACCTTCTCACTGCGGTCCCGGTACAAATGGCATGTATCAATACTGCGATTATTGCATCGGCGTATGCACAGCCGAGGGTCCCAGCAAGTTAGGGCCAGGGGTTGGTCTAATTCATTTTACAGTAATCGATATGTATATCGCCGAGGCAATAATCGCAGTATCAATATATGCCATTTGTACCGGGGCTGCAGTGAGAAGGTAGTGCCCACAGTTTGGATTAGAAAGAAAGGGGCGCTGTCTTTGATGTAGATCTAGATTAATATTTCGATCTCCTATATCTAATACTGTAGAATTAGAATCTAAAACTGATGAGCTAGAATTTGAATCAATTCCAGTAAGCTTCAGCCTACTTTACTTTGTGTCCACCCTAATCCTTATCCGCCCTAACTCTATTTAACCCTGACGGCTTGTCAGATCCCCGGCGTCATGTTCATATCCGAAGGAACGCCAATTTGGAATTGAAATGATTTGATCAACTTTACTCATCTGATCAACCAAGTGGAACCTGGCCCTTCTACCCCTTTTGGACCAGTTTGGCTGTATGGCCAGAAAATTCATCCCGTACTAATTCTAGCTCGTGGGCACTGAACCATTCCAAGGAAACAGGTCACAGAGAAACAGACTGTGTTGTCACTTTCAGTTCTACACTAACTTTGTCTCCGTCAGAAATGGGTGACACTGAGTGTAAACTGTCTACCATGGAATAAAACAAAAACAAACACATATGCTGTGCGAGGGGCGATTTCAGGTCGCACTCCATAAAACTCGTGGCCAATAACAACAATAGCTAAACAGTGTTTGTGCTCGGGAAGGACCTGGGATTGTGTGTAACTCTGTTTGAAAATATCCAGAAACACATTTACCATTGTAGGATTAAATACGGTATATAAGTCGTGTGTCACCTTATAGTAGTAAAGGAAAGGACAGTCCTGACAGCGAAGTTGGCGGTTTCCCTGTCGATGAATGAGTTCAAATCGTAAGCTTAAGGAGGAATGGAAATAGAACCTGCTCATTTCCCAAAGATTCAGTGGCCCCTTGGCTTTCAAATAGAGAAGTCCGATGTGGATGACGGTGAAAATATTTCGGGTGTCCCATATGTACATTATGAACGTTGAAAAAACATTTAAAAATCAGATGAACAATCATCGAAGACACTGCTTTTCGACCGAACTATAAAAAAAATGTCAAACAAACAAACAAACAAAAAAGTAATTAGTGACTAAATTGGGCAGGCATTTAAGCCGAGATAATCTTACTTTCAGGGATTGAGAGGAAATTAGGGAAAGATGATCACAGATACATGTAAGGGAAAAAATATAGAGCTACTTTTATGATGATTGTTTCATTATATATTAACATGAAATATTTGTGGTTCCGAAAGCCATTTGAGACTAAATCTACATCTCTTTCACGTGGTACATGCGATTGCATTATCAAGCATATCTGGACAACCAAGGTGAATAATAACGTTCAAAGCATTCATTGGCATAACATAGTCTTTGTTTTGTCTGTTATGTTAAATCGGCAGGTTTTGTCAGTTCAACAAGCCAGGATCCGTATCGCAGCAATGATTCTGTGTTTTGGTTGGAAGAAAATACAGTGGCTAAATGAAACAGATCTATTTTTTTTTTCAAATTTTAGACATTATGATCATTAAAAGCAGACATAATGTTTCGTTTTCTTCCTGACAGTAATGTGTCCCTTGAATATAGATTGCATCTACGTGAAGTTTATATTGTTAAGTGCTTTAAAATGCTCTTTCCCTCATAGACTGAGTTTATTAATTGTATTTGGTAATCTTGAGATTTGTTAACGAGTGGCATTTTGCCGCCATCTACCAGATAAGGAGAGGTGTTACAAAATAATAGAAGGGAGAAATGATTAGCTAAGGGGACATGTTCCGCCTCATAGTTTCATTGCTGGTAGTTGTGTAACTGATAATAATTATATTATAGCCAAAGAGGTTCAGTGCCCAGTCATACGTGAGAAGGTGTACAAAGAGTGTCACAAAAGCTATGCTAGCTGGCCACAAGGGAGACAAAGTCTTTGTTTGTCCTAGCGTGTCAGGTAAACACCCTTTGATGAATGAGAGTGGTCGTGCCTTTCTTTCCTCCTGGGGCCTGGGAATGGAATATCAACGTTGCTTTACCCATTGACTTCCCCTTCTCTCCCCGTCTCCTGCCAATAATTCCTCTCACTCTTCTATCTATCTATCTATCTATCTATCTATCTATCTATCTATCTATCTATCTATCTATCTATCTATCTATCTA
>JBCEWB010135636.1:0-10000 GCA_039654565.1 Peronia peronii | reverse complement strand
TTGATAAGACAATGGCCATATTAAACTATATATTTTGATTTTAACTTACATATGGTAGTAAATCACAGCCGAACTTCGAGAAAATAGGAGGCAAAGGGGTGGAAGAATGTGGGCTTGATTATAAGATGTTGAGCAATTGCAGTTCTCACTTCAGTTTCATTTTCGCATCACACCGTCTATCCTGTTCGCAGATCATTTGATTTCTTCTAGTCTCTTAAGCTGGACGTCGTTTTTCATTGCATGCATATAATTATGTACACCAGATTATCGCCATTCACGTGTTGGGCAGCCAAATACAAGCCAAACTACATTGTTCAGGAAATCGTAGACCTTCGGCGGGGCAAGAAAAAGCGGATGTTTCAATGTGTGTTTCATGACGGGAAATTGGTTGAGCTGTATTGCAAAGACTGTAAGGTCGCTGTTTGTGACAGGTAAACTTTCTGTATCCTGTACCATTACCATGCAAGGAGAATAATAGCTGTCCCAAAATCCTACATGTTTACATCAGCTGACAAATGCCTTCATGCGATTAAAATCAATAGATTTCTTTCATGTGCAAACGACTTCTTTCAGCCTTCGGAATTGATGGGCATGTCCGGTAGTGCGACCTCGTGTATCTGATAATATCACAGTACGATATGATGCATAGGGAAATTGAATAAACGAATACATTAGAATCAGTATAAACATTTTGAAGTATTTTCGTGATACATAATTCAAGAAAACAGTGAAATATTTATGTGCGTATCATATTTACTTATTAAAGTATATTTTCTTTAGTAGATATATAATGCGCTGCTTTTCCGCTGATATTATAGTTTAGAATATTTAGAAAGTAGCTTATGTAGATATCTACTCACACAGTTTACTCAACATTCCTATATTTCAATCTTTCTGTATAAACCATATCTCAGCAAGTTTTAGCAACATGTATTGTTGCGAGAGAAGTTTGCCACTTTTTATTAGATATTTGCTAATGCCTTTTATCCAAACCTCATGGTTTCAATATGTCGATGTCGTCAGTTTTGTTGTTGTGGTGGTTGTTGGTATAGTGGGGATATGAACGATAAATGTGATGGGAATTTCTGTGATCATAGGAATGTTTCCAAACATTTAAAACTATTTTTGTCTATTTCCCAGATGTGTATCCCTCCAACACAGAACATGTGCTGAAGTTGTGGAACTTAACAACATCATAGAGCAAAGACGGGGTATCTTGAATCAACAGCTGGCAGCTGTCAGTAAGATGACTGCCCAGGTAAAAAAATCTCTTGTAACTGAAAGTGCAGTCGGTCGACTGTCAACCATTATCAGAAACATAGGTGTTCATTTCACAGCCTTCAATTATCAATCTTATTTGGTATTAGTATATTTTCTGTATGAATACTGCTCGCAAAACATTAAAATTTCATGCTATACTAGTGGCAATACAAATGATGCTAAAAGCATAATTGAGCTATTATTCTTGTAAATGATGGCAGTCTTTCGTTGATATGTTAATGAAGTCTAAACTTTAAGCTCTTAGTGGATGATTCTAAAAAAAAAAAAAAAAGCTGTTTGACTTCTGACTTGGATTTACTCGGTATGATATGCCTCTTCCTGCCTGTCCCATCCTCCTCTTTCTTCCATCACATTCCATTACCTTCGCCCCTTCATGACTTTGTCTTTCAGATATGTGGGAGTAAAACAACAACAACAACAACAACAACAAAGAATAATGCATTATTTCAATATTTATTCGAAGTTCGAAGAAATTCTAGCTCTTTCTTTTGTCCATTTCCTTAGAGCAAGAATAATCGTGATTTTTGCCCTTTTATTTCCTTTCTCATCTCTATTTAAAAACAGTGCGAAAATAAACGTGAAAGATGCGACACTGGAAAGACAGAACTGAATCGCATTGAACAGGAGGCCACCCAAGAAATTGATCGCGAATACCATGAAGTCATAAAAAAAGTGAGGTTACATGTCCTGCGGGAGGCCGATAGGCTCAAACAGGAGGTCAAGTTACAGTGTCATGCAGGGAAACAGATGGTGCGGACCTACAGAGGCAAATGTGAAGAACTTATCGTAGTTCTCCGGCGAGTGAAGTCATACTTACAACAGAAGGTACCGAGATGTTTACTACACTTTTGCACAAAATTAAAAGGCTAAATTTTGCTAGTTCTTTATTTATCATCTCAGCCTCATTAACTCTTTCCATAGGTTTTCGCCTATATATCAGTTCCGCTTGTGTTCACTTCAGGACTACATTTAATTGCAGATTTATCGGCGCGGCTCAAACTTTGGACAGAATATTTTCTTTCTTTTTTTTTTTTTTTGTGTGTGTTTTTGTTGTTATTATTATTATTTGGCTGACTGCATTTCGGGTCTGAGTTCCGTTACCTTCCACATAAGTATATATCATACTTTATTTGTAAAAAGTATATATATATATAATGTTATGCATATATGCAGGACTTGCAATTATGTCTCTCTTAGAAAAGGGAAAGGAAAACAAAAATTCCATAGCTGTTGCGGTGTGGACAAAGGCTGAATCGCGATATAAATTAGGATCTCCTCTGTGTGCGCGTGCGTGTTGGCCGCTATTGCTGGTGTCTTTTGAAAATGCTATATATTTGTCTAAAGAGGGCAAGGCAACTGAAAGAGGAGAGGCAAGACTGGTGGGTGAGCAAATCTAAAGCAAAGAGAAAAGGGAAAGATTAGGCTCAGGAAAACATCTGTTTTAAATAGTAGGTGGGCAGGGGGGAAAAGGAAAGTGAAGGTATCATTTTAATTAACTCTCAATCTCAATTAATTTTGTATCTATTTTTTTTTTCATTTTGGCCCGTGGGCATGTCACTGTGAATATGTTGCATATTAGGGGAAACTACGATGAAAAACATGTTTACTCTCATCATATAAATATTGCAGTGATAAACTTTGAACTGTCTTTTTCATTATCAGAGCAATGAATCCATCCTCATAACAGAATCTACGCGACAGGAGGAGGCCAGAATTGAATCCACAATGGATAAATTAAGTCGTGCCGTGCAAGCTCTGGAGAATCCATGCCACTTTGAGGTCGGTCTCTCTTTGGACGACACGGCCTTGATCCGCATTCTCTCCAATTTCCATCTTGGCCATGTAGACACCATCAAAACCTCGACCAGGGCGAAGGACAATAGAACTATTGATGAAGCCATCCATGTTTAGTTTTGTGAAGAGCGACAGAGCCACAATATGTCTTCAAGGAAAAGCACACCGATTGACAGATAGACTGACTGAGTCGCTGAGTGTAGTTTTCCCTATTTCACTTTGCTACTCAACTTGTAGCCTTCCTATTCCGGGATACAGTCTAATCTGGCAGCTAGCATTTATTATTATTATTATTATTATTATTTTTGCATTTTGCGTTTATCATGGCCAAAACTGTCATTTGTGTTCTTCCCCATGCCTGAGCACAGTCTGTGGCGTTTAGGTATATAGTCGATTTAACAGATCTTGAGCCAGTGAATTAATCAAAGATGATGATGTGAGCTTCACATTAGGATGCTGATTAGCACAGAACCACAGAAATCTGTATCTGCACGGAGCTGTATTCGTTGCCAAGCGGCAGATAGTTTTGCCACGATCATGATTATTCTGTGCAAAAACAGGCAAGATTACGGAGAGAACAATATTGTGGATCTATGAAAATTTCACAATGGTAATATTCTAAACAATGTATTATATTATTTCCAACTGTATATGTACAAATTGTTCTAGATTAAAATTACAAGATGTGCAGCAGCAGAGCAGTATCATTTCAGCTGTGTAGAATAATGCTATTGAGGCCCATCTATGGTGGAGTTCAATAAAATTCTTAGAGAAATTGTTCTTGTCTATCTTGTTCTTGTCTATGTAATGTTGACGCTCATTAATTTTCCAGAGACTTGGACACGCATATTGCTAGAATTTTCAACATCTATGCAAGACACAAGACATTCAGGGAAAAGCATTATGGTGATCTACAAGCATGCGGGAAAACTCAAGAGGAAAACCCCTACCTCAGGTCATTTTGGCCTTACCACAAGAGAGCCGTCTTACTATAAATTTGTCCTTGGGTCGTCGCAACAAAAATCTAGCCTGCTCAATAAACTCATAACAGGATCTGGCTTACTAAGCGCCAAAGCTGGAAAGTTTGACCCGTCCAAAATAAACACTGCGGCAACTCGAGTCACGGCTGCGATTTTTTTTCCCCTTTCAACACCTGCAGGCGGCTTCCTCCTTCTTTTCTACATGCAGTTTCTCAGTCAAAGGCCAGACGCTGTCAAAGCTGTAACCTTGACATTCGATGCGAGTAAATCGTAACGCCCTTCACAGCAATGCACCAACATTATAATTTTGTTACATGTATTGTGCATACATTTATTAAATTTTTCATTTGTTTATACATTCAGACATCAATAATTCACTCATTCATACATCATTCACTCATTCATTCATATATTATTAATCATTAATTCATTTATCATCCATCCATCCATCCATCCATCCATCCATCCGTTCACTATGTATTTATTTCTTTTTTATTTATTTATTTATTTATTTATTTATTTATTTATTATTAATTTATTTAGTTAATTTCCTTCCGTTAACATGCATCTATGTCTGTAAATTTTTTTTTTAGTGAACATAACTTGTTCTATAAAAATCTCAAGGTTGTCTGAAATGAACGCTGAGATTACAGGTAAAAGTGGATAAAGATAACAGAGACGACATGATATCATTCTGATCGTATGTAATGGCCAGCAAAAAAAAAAAAATCGTAATAATTAATAAGACATTCAATGTAGCTGCCAATGCAGTTTTAACTAAACTTAAAAGTTGCGTCTTGTTTTACTTTCGATTCTTTTTCGCTTTGTTGCATCAAATGGATATCGTTATGTTCTCTCTTGTTTTTGCCCTCTATATATTGAACCTTCTTGTTTTTGTTTCGTTTCTCTTTCTTACTGCCTCATCTTCTTTTTTCGTGTAGCTTTTTCTCTTTCCTTTTTCATTCGTGTTTTCTTGTGATCTTTTTCACCAGTTTTTGCTCTAGCACTCAACGATTAACGCTTTGAATCAAACATAAAAGAATGTCGATCAGTATGCTGAGCATTGTATTTAACAGCTTTTATTGCGCATTGGTTATGCCGCTCAAATCTTGTAGCCTACTCGTCGACACCGGCTATCGTTTTGATTGTTCACTTTCAGATGTAGGCAAACTTGTCATACATTTTACATGTAAACACACATAGTCACATACCACAGATTTCACATATACTCAGACGGGGATATTTTAACTGATAGGATGAAGTGGTTGTTCTTTAGCAGCAAACTCGGGGGCAATAATCTTCTCTAATATTTTGCTTGCTGGGATGATTGTCAATATATAGCCTATATAAGTGTGTGAATCAATAAACAATTAATTTTCAGTTTTCATAATCTGATTGATAACACCTGGAGCTTGTCCCTGTTAAATGCTACACATATCAATGAGGCTTGGTTTTGATGTGGCCAAATTGACAATGTTGCGCTGGGTCTTTATCTTGACAAAATGTTTAATGATAAAACTTGATACTTCTCCGTTGTTCCTATTCTTGATCATTTATTGACATTACACATTGTTTTCAAAGGAGCATGACTTATTACTTTGCTCTGACTGTTATTATATATTATTATAAAATTATACATTCGTTGGCGTTGTTCATTTTGCTTTTGTTATGTTGTACATGTACTTATTTCCATTACTGAAAAAGAAATTGTTATAGTTAATTTAATAGACATGTTTTATTTTATTTTATTTGATTTTTTTTGCATGTCTTTTCACAAAAGATGCCTTGTTTTCCCAGAGCATTATCAAGATGTACTAAAATGTTGGGTGTGTTGACTGATCAGTTGCAAATACAGAATGACTGTTATGAAAATGTTTGTTCTCTGTGTCTTTACTTTTTTGGGGATAATGTTTTCCTTGAGATTAAATGGATGAAAATGACATTTTATATTGTTTGGCCTATAATTGACCATGCAGTGTTAATAGCATAGAGTATCATGATGTATTGTTTCCCTTTTCGTAATTTCCTTTTCACAAAAAGTATACATTCTGTTTCTCACAATTACTCTGTGCTTGTCTCTTGCTAGATTCCTTTTTTTCTGGACATGTTGTTCTGTTAGCTGCACAGCTAAATTAGCTTTCAACGTTGAGACGTTCATCGACCTTCTATTTCTGCTTTGTTTGTTTTCTGTCTTTCTATTTGTTCGTTTGTTTGTTATTTTTGTTTTTTAAAATATGATCTAGATTTTTGAGCATTTTATTTCTCAGATCATGTTTTGTGTTCACGATCTTTACTTTATAATATTCTATTTTTATTTTATTTTATTTTTTCAATTCTGGTCACTAAAATTACGGTTTAGGCATGAAAGCTGTAGAGATACTAATGGCATTGGTGATTCTTAAATGATTAAAAAATGGAGATGATGAAAAACAAATTAAGAGAAAAGAAAGAAAGAAAGAAAGTGATACGAGACAGAAGTAGCTCACCTTCTCTCTGTCTTCATTCTGCCTTCACAAGTTCCCAGTACTAAGCCCATGAGAGATAATTATTCAAGAAAAGGAAAAGAGAACCATTCACATACACACTTATACATTCAAGCAAACAAGAGCCAAAACCAGTCAAGGATTGTACCAAATGTTTATGGACTAGGGCAGATCGTACCGTAATTGCACACCATGAGGACAGGATCAAAGATCATGCCCGCCTGGCAATCAATCTCATAGCCGATACCGCTCACACACTGGTAGAATTTATGACAGTCAGTCGGGTGAATGGTAAGTCCGTCCGGAGCGCTAGCGCATGGGTTGTTTTGGTTGACGCTAGGCGCTGAAGTGACTGGGGCAGCTGAGGATGAAAGTGACTTACTTGTAGCAATTATCTAAGGTCTCTACAACTCCAATATTACGAATACGACGATTAAGCTCAATAGGACAATAGGAGTGAACATAAATGTAATTCAGAATAGCTTATTAAAAGAAATCACCACAAAGTACAGACTTCTGTTCGATATTTTATTGACCAAATTGTCCTCTATAAAGTCATTGATAGTCAGTCACCACTGCATTAAAATCATTCTATTGTACTCTTATAACAATTTATATACGAAAGCTTGTAAGCGCTAATTTTTGTAAATCTTTATACTAGTTAACCTAAGGTTAAAATAAATACTGTTTTGTAAAGCTTTTGACAGCAATAGTTAAATTATAAAATTAAAGGATTTTTATATTGTCTTTATCATGTAAGAGATGGGGCACGGGACCTTAATTTAAAGGCTAATGCTTCGTATGAAACGAGTTAAAAGTTGCCTTGGGTCCTAGTGAGTTAAAATCACTTGTATCTAGTGCATAAATTAATGGGTCAACGTAATCGTGGTTTACAGGAGGAGAATTTGGCGAGAATAGTTATTACATGCATATCTAAATATGGCTTGTACCCATACTAACAGCTAATAAAAATAAGAGATGACACGGACTATACAAGGAAGAATCTATTTCAGAAAAAAATAAAACATTATCTCCAAGAAACACTCATGAATGATAATAGGTTGAGTCTAAAGAAGAAAGCAGTTGATGAAAATAATATTGTTACATAATGTGTGAAAAAGCTTTGTTTCAGCTGTGCAACCTTACTATGAAAATAGATAGATATTAATATCTGTACTTTTCTCCTTGTCTCTGTCGGTCTCTCTGGTTCTGCCTCTCCCTTTGTTTCTCATTACTTCAGACTTTTTCTCTTTGTTTTTCTTTCCCGTGTCCCCGTCTCTCCTTTCCACTTTCCATGACTGTTCGTTCTCTTTCTATTATGTACTTTCTGCTCTTTCTACGCTTCTCCTCTGTGGTTTCCTCTCTCTCTCTCTCTCTCTCTCTCTCTCTCTCTCTCTTTCCTCACTCTTCTCTCCCACCCTTCATCTCTTCCTCATTCCGACACATACACCCACATTCTCTCTCTTTCTCTTTCTCCCTCTCTCTTATTGTTTATAACTCAAGATAAATACCTGTCATTGGGGGGTTAGTCACCAACAGAGGAGCGGGCCTGAAATGTTAAATAATAACATATAACATACTTAGAAGAGAAAGAAAATTGCTGTATGTTTCATCAATGTAATATTAGAGTATAATACCTGCGACTGTTAGGCAATAAACACTGTAAAAGAGCCGTTCTTCTTCCATATTTGAGTTATCTCAGATCCAGAATCATGACTGTCATTGCTTTAAGTGCTTGAATTTCATGTGATCTGTCTAACACTTTTTTGGCCAAGTGATTTTTTGTTAGGACAAAGAAACTGCTACTGTATCCGAACATACTTTTTGAAACGATAGCTCAATATATTAGTGCAGTGCTAAATCAGTCGCTTCCTAAAAAAAAAAACGGTGCATCCTGAGAGTTTCAATAACTCTTCACGAATGCATTGTTAGTGTTTCAATGATAGTTATTATTTGGGACAGACATTGTGTCAAGTCATTAATTTAGTGTCTGCACATTCAATGCTAGCAGCATAATCTATGCTGTCATCTCCAAATGTAAGAGGTAAAGCGATACAGATAATTACTTTTGACAGGGAAAGAGGCAAAGCCATAATATTTTCAAGAACAGTTCAACAGAATGAGGATGTTACTGATAACATTTTAAAGATTAAAATGGTTACACGTCTGATTTCGAACTTGTGATAGATTTTGGTGTGGTGCTGTGTTCTACTGTTGGAAAACGAGTAGTTTGATGTTACTGAGTGGTGTGGTTACTGTTGTCTGTGTTGATGTAATATGAAATGTAATATGCCTATGTGGACAGTGTGAAATTATTATATCATGTTAATTAATTAATTGCCTTTTATCTTATACTTACGCCTGAGTTGCTGTTTGGGGGCAGTTGCTATTATAAGAGAAGTCGCAGTGTTTAACATTGGCATTAAACAAAAGACCTGTAGCACACTGGACTCGATAAGACACCTGTTCATATAAATAGACAATAATGTATCAGCCAGTATGTCTCTATGTTAATCTTAATTTTTGCCTCTTAATAAGCCTACAAAGTGAGAGAATGAGAAGTCTCTAAGACAAACATTCGTCGGCCAAGTGACGATGGTTCTCTTAGTTAACTATTTAAACAAGAGAGCAATAATTCAACGATTCATTTGTCATTTGTCATATTCTTACGGCCAAAATATTAGAGAATGAGGCTTTGAGATTTGTTCCACACTATACTCTAAAGATCAGTTGCCTCTGGCCCTATGGATATTCAGAGCATTCCTATTTCTTTCATACGTGGACCACTGGAGCAGTAGTTTTTTAAAGTTAGTATGGACACAATGAGAAGCAGTTGATGCATGACGAGTTACCCCATCTGCACAGATGTAGAAGTGTTCACAGGAGTTAGGGTCAGTGTAGAAATCGTTGAGCTTATTGGTGCAGTCGAAGAAGTAACTTTGAGTCATCGATGGCGTGACTGGAAAGAGACAGTACAATGATGAATTAAAGAGTGAATCATATTTACAAAATCAGAAATGATTTGTTTGTCGTTTTTAAACTTACTTGCAGGTTGCTTTTAGTTTCCAGAATTACGGTCTTTTTTTTTTTTTTGAAGCAGAGAAGATTATTGAATTGATAATGCTAAATAGCGATCAAATTATTTCACGAACAAGTGTCTATGAACCAAATTGTCTCCCGAAAAATCAATCTAACCTATAAAAGGGAAAAAGAGATGGTTTTTGCATCCAGTTATTCGTTAATTTCCGATGCTTCGTTCGAACATATTTCTTTTTTTTTTCTAAATCATCTTTCTCACACTAGTTGGACATTGGTATACAGAAATAAGACGTTTACAGCTACGTGTCAAATCCAACAGAGATCAGATTGTGTTCAATTGTTTTTCGTTGGATGAATAGATGGATGGATGGATGGATGGATGGATGGATGGATGGATGGATGGATGGATGGATGGATGGATGG
>JBCEWB010135625.1:0-11083 GCA_039654565.1 Peronia peronii | reverse complement strand
CTGTCATATTTTATTACCCTACTCTTCAATGCCCTATTTCATGATAGATTTTTTCACTTAATTTACACTATGATTTTGCCATTCAGTAGTCTAAAAAAATAGTTCTTTGTAACCAATTGTTCTGAAAGTTTGCGTGCTCATAACTAAGTCATTCACATGCTGTATTCACTACATTGATTAGGTAGAACTGCAAAATGCTTATTTTTCTTACTTGTATCACATGACTTATAGGATTTTCTCTTATTTGGCAATGGGTCATATGCACATGCAGACACGTAGTAAGAGGCAGTGAAAGTAAGGGAAACAATGGACCTGAAGACGCATTTACAAACATACTCATATACGTATGAATAGATTCATGAAGTATGGCTTGGAAGATTAGCGTTTGCACACATGAATGAGTTGGTGAATGGGTGAATGACGCAGAAAGAAAGAGAGAGAAAGAAAGAGACAGACAGCGAGAGAGAGAGAAAAAGTGTGTGTTATCTGTGTGAGGGAGAAATTAGACTGGAAAAAGAGAGAGTTAGACGTATACATAGACAAAGGAAGAGAGAGAGTCGCAAAAATCAAGCAACAATGCATGGTTCAGAGAAAAGAGGGCAACTAAAGAATGGCCTCATAAACAACAATTTCTTTAAAAAAAAAAACAGGAAAGGAAGGCAAGGCAGTAATACAGTCATGCTTCAAAGTGCAAATTTATATTCTGTTATATCTGTGAGCATCAGTATGATACACATAATCATAAAATGTGGCACTGATCGAGAGTTCTCGGTCGATATATCCCATGGGCTCCTTAATAAAAGATTTTTTAGAAAAGAGATGTAGCCTGTGAAAGTAAAACTATAAGTTATTGGTGGACATATAGATACAGTTATACCAATAGCGTAAGATCTCGCCCTCGCAAATGACATTCGGATCCTATTGATTCTGTACTCAGACTGTACTGTGAGCGACATATTGTTTTGTTGTTTGCTTCGCGTGTAATGTCATTATCGATGCTGCAATACAACTTTTAATGGACAAAGACCGCATGATATCAGTATTCAACACTTCATGCAATGCTAAGCTGGTTTCTACTTTTTCATCTACATGTACGTTACAATATGGGAACCTCTTTCAGCTTTTAAAAATCAAACATTGCCATTCATCTCGTCATACACTTTGTCTTTTCTCTTACTGTGGGAGACTCGGCCACCACATTTACGAGTGATTTGGTAAAGCTTTAGTGGTGGTCAAAGGATTTAGGACAAACCATTGCAAAACTGCTGTGGACTTGCATTGCTGAAGAGAAGATGGTTTTAAGAGATACATGAAAATACTTATATCAAGCATTCTGACCACACCCCAGGGAATAAACATGCATTTGCCCATTCAAACATGCATGCAGAGGGATGCACGTGTGCTCCCACACCGATGTAGACCATCATCAAAGATAGAATTCCGATTCTGTCCCGGCAGATGGAAAATCCCACAATAAGTTAGACCCGTTTTCCCCCAAGACTGTATTGGCATACGCGAGACGCATTTAAGCATGATTGTTTGATCTTTTTGTACATTAATTGACGTTCTTTCAACAAACTTTGTAGATGTTTTTTCAGTGGGTGAGATCTGTGATAAAGCGTTTTTTCATTCTAAGACAGTCTTGATATCAACAAGGAATCTCTATGCGTATGCCCTAGAATATTAAACCTATAAAGTTTATTTTCCACCTCCTCTCTCCTCTTGCACACAGCAATATACAAGCCATAATGCCCTTGTTTGCACTAAACTGGAGACGGCTATAACTTGAAGTGCTCGACCTAGAGGGCAGGAGGGCATGAGGGTGAGAGTGGGAGGCGGGATGGGAGTGGAGGTGAGGATGGGACCATTGACTAATTGTCACAATGAACTCAAATTCAGAAATATTGCCTCTTTGGCATTTGTACTTGATACATTGTCGCCGAGAAGTGGATCTCTTATCCTTCAGAAACTTTGCGCTTTTTATTTGTTTGTTATGTTATGTTTAATGGACTTTGATTTAGAAAACAGGCTATAGCATACCATAAAAGTGCAGCTGAAGGCAGTGCTTGCAGCCACTTGTGGCGAATGTTTGAGGAAAATCATGGAATGATGTGGGCGAGTGTTTATGAATAAACGTCCAATACCACTTGCATATATAGAAAACATCTTATGAAAACTGCAGACATGACGAAATGTGCATAACCCAGAGACACGCGCTTCTATTATTTAAACGGACCAAAAGCGAAGAAGGAGAAAAAAGTATTTGTCTTTTACATTTTTACCCTTTTAAAAATCAAAGTGAAAAGAAATCATCTCGAAATGTGTTATATGTTGTAGGAAACTCCACACACTTCTGAACTAGAGTGCTTGATAAGTTTTTATATAATGTGCGATTTGTCAGGTTTTATGTTAGCATCTGCAACTATTTCTAATAAAGAGAAAGCTAAAATGGAGGATACTTTGAAGTGACAAAATCTATAAGACGAAGTGCTCCAATTTGCTTCGGATATCAAAAATAGATAGCAAAGACAAATACCACACAATAAACAAACAATCCACACACAAAGATACACAAAATACAAACACACACTCTCACATATCGTGTCAATACGATGCAAAGGATGTAACTTTAACCCAACTGAAGACTGGAAAAAACATATTTACGTTGCAGGGATACTGACTGAGAAGATTTACTTTCACTGTTCATTTCTGATAAACGATAAATTCAAGGCAGGACGTTCTAGTGAATGTTGCTAAGTGCCGGAACAATAAATGTGCTGCTGGTTTTGGCAGGATATTGCATTTGATGACACATTATTTCAGCATTTGCCACAGGGGCAAGGATAAATAAATATACTAACATATAACGGTCGAATCGTTATCATAATGGTGGAAATCGCTAATGTAGACAATGTCGGCATAAATGAATTTTAGTCTCAGCATAAAAGGGAAAAATCCTACATCATTTTATCTTAAATTTGTCTCTTTTCTCTCTCTCTGTCTCCCCCCCCCCCTCTCTCTCTCTCTCTCGCTCTTTCATTGTGAGCTATCCAGGTGCTTCCTATATTATGTTTCTTTCCATATTCTTTTTGTCTCTTTCTATGTGCCTTTTCTTACACTTTCTTCCCCTTGTATAGCGTGAAGCAAACCTTTTTTCTCCTCCTCTCTGTTCTTCTTCCGATTGAATTTATTTTCCTATTAGACTGCCTCTCTCTGTTTCTCTCACCACTTCTCTCATTTCTCTGCTCTCTCTTTGCGTCTCTCTGTCACAGCCTATCCCACTTCTAATTGTATGCACTCTGTCTCTTTATCGTTTCAATATTTGACCTAATCGCACTTTTTTCTCATCTTAAACCTCTGTATCACTATGTCAGCACTTACATTCAGGTTATCCCTTAGACTCCGTTTTCTATCACCCTCCTGCCCCCATTTCTTATGTCTTTTATCTTTTTAGTCTTTACCTTCTTATCCATCCATATCTCTACCCCTTTCTTCTGCTTAGCATCTATTACTCTCGTTGCTTTCAGCATGTCAGCATTTGTCTCAAGTGCTTCTTCTTTATCGTCTCGGAGTTCTGTCCTTTGTTCTATGCGTGAGTAAATGCCTGAGTAAGATTGCGTGATGCATAATTTTGCCACGCAAACAACCAAACCTTTTGCCTGCACTTTGTTGGAAGATATCACTTTATCATTGTAGACAAACACGGTTTGACAACAAAATACAATTGCTGATTGGCATATACATGCAGCAATTTTCCTCTAGATCTTCGGGAGGTAGTTTGGCATTTTGCCACTTTATTTCAACAAAGCGCATTTGTTAGACACTTGCCTTATCCGTCAAAGCAAAGGCTCTTGTGAAGTGCAGAACTCGGACTTTCGTGCGCTTAGCCGTAGTATCTGAGGTAAGGGGCTGTATGCGCACGTGTTTTGTTTCCAGCCGCATGCTCACCCACTAAGGTGTGTCTCAGATTCAGAAATTGAAAACATGCATTCTCGGAGTTGATATAACAGTGACATGCGTAATTTTAGTTATTTATGACAACTGTATTTTTCAAGATAAGTCCCTTCATTGTTACAATGGTATTGCTAATATATAGTTAGCTAATGCATTGATAACTGAGATTTATGATATCGTCTGTCTTAAACATTTTAAGTAAGCAGTGAAACATAATTAATTCATCCTGTGGCTGGAACCGAAAGAAACTTAAATTCAATCTTTTCCCTCCTTGTTAGCGTTCCGATCTGTTCCGATAACATTTTACATGAAATACAAAGCCTTGTAAAAATTAGGTATATGTATATGAGTCTGTTTGTGAGAAAGAGACAGAACAGATGATAGATAGACAGACAGATAGATAGACAGACAGACAGACAGACAGACAGATAGATAGACAGACAGGCAGACAGGCAGACAGATAGATAGATAGGTAGGTAGGTAGATAGGTAGATAGGTGGGTAGGTAGGTAGATAGATGGATAGCTAGATAGATAGATAGGTAGAGAACCTCGAGGTACCACCACAGCACTCCTTTACTCAAATCATTGCACTGGTTACCAATAAAACCCAGGAGTGAACACAAGGTGGCAACTTTCTGTTTTCACGTTCAGAAGTCTACCGCGCCAGCTGATCTAGCAGATCTACTATGCCCTTATGTATCTTCCAGAAGCTTGAGATCTAAGAGTCTTACCACCTCTCTATTCCTCGTTCCATATGAAAAAATATCGGGATAGGGCATTTTCAAATGCAGGGCCTTTAATCTGGAATGCATTGCCTGCGTGCATTCGCAACTGTTGAAGCCTAGAGTCTTTTAAACGGCAGTTAAAAACATACTTGTTCAACAAGCATCTGTCTGAGCAATGTTTTCAAGCTTTTCCCGGGAGATGGTTGTCAGTCATGTCTACAAACTTACGTATATGTTTGAGTTGTATAACTTGATTATGTATGTGAGCACATCTCGAATCATGTCCTGTATACCATGTTATGAATATGAACGTATGTTGTTGCCCTTGTTTGTTTTGAGGCATATTATTTCGTGTGTGACTGTTAAACATTTTGATTCTGTAAAGCGCTTCGAACCCTCCGGGGGTGAGACGCCATATAAATGCCCTTTATTATTATTATTAAAGATGGGTTTCGATAATTCTTTCGCTTTTCAACCTCCAGCGGGAAGTTCTCTCATTGAGATAGGTAGACAGATGGATAGGTAGATAGAGAAATATATATATATATATATATATATATATATAGAGAGAGAGAGAGAGAGAGAGAGAGAGAGAGAGAAAGAGGGAGAGAAAGAGAAAGAAAGACTGAGCAACGTGAGTCATTGCATGAATCACTTAGCAATTAAATAATCACTGAAGTTACACGATCTCAAACAAAACATTCAGGCAGCAACAATGACAACACGTAAAATAAGATTGCATAGAATCTGAAAGAGCAAACATCAGCCAATAACAGCAAACACTAAACAATACAAACAAAAGTCAGTAAACCAAAAACGAAACAATAACAACAGCAGGAAAAAAGTAAAAAAACAAGTAAACCATCCTGTCACGACCTACTACATTAACAACAGCAACAACAATAATAACAACAACAGGAATAACAGCAGAAGCAGGAGGAATAACACCATCATCAACAACAACCAAATTTGATGACTAGTAGAATGCAAAAGCTTACCGGAATGAGAAGTGAGCGAGAAGAAAGCTTGATAGAATAAAGGAGAGACTCACATTCGTCACTGTTGCGATGATCTCATTTGAATGAATAATATGTGCAGACAACTGTAAATAAACTGAGGGGACATTTCGTCAACGAGAAGAAAGGAGTTCATCAAAAGGAAGGTCGGTGCAAAGACAAGTGCTTGAGAGTCAGCGAGAAAAGTTCTCATGCCACATAAGCACATTGTCATTCAAAGTTCCGATTACTGTCCACTACAGAGACCATGTATACTATTATGCTCAAGAACGTGTGTAGACTTGAGGGAAAGCACAACAACCAGTAACATGTCCATACTCGGTGAAAAATTATAAAACTAAATGTATAACATCATCACCCACGGAAATAAGATTCATATGAGTAAGACCAACAATAAGAACCAACAACAACAATGACAACAACAACAACAACAATAACAACAACAACAACAACAACAACAACAACAACAACAACAACAACAACAACAACAACAATGACAACAACAGCAACAGCCACAGAGACAACAGCAATAATAGTCACAACAACAACAACAATACAAAAGAGTGAGGGAATTTCATTGGAAAGAGTTAAAATGTTTCCGACGAATATTGATGAGCGGGATAACAACTTAGAAAGGACGAAAGATCTATTTGAAAATGAGGCTCAGGTCTGCGGCGATGGCTCTGTGATCATGACGATCAAAAGAATGGTTCTAACACAACTCAGTTACAATCCAGTTAACTCACCGTTAGGTCGCCCGCTACAGCTGATAATGTAGAGTTTAGTGGGAGATTTTGTTGACATGTAAGATCGAGACCTACTCTAGTGTTGTTCCCAAACAGGTGATCGCCATTTGTGACAATCAGGCTGATGTATTGTTTTATGCTAGTTGAATATTTTGGCATTAATATCTCATAATTTATGTGGGCTTAGACATACCGTTATTGATAGATATGTAAAATGTGGAATCATTACTTATATCCAATACTGAGCCCAAGAAATACACACACAGGCACACACACACACACACATACACACACACACACACGCACACGCACACGCACAGAAACAAACGAATAAATAAATAAACGCAAATCAAACAGTTGTAATATAACATTGAGCAAGCTATTTTTTATCAAACGCAATTGACATATTTCAATAACCTCATTGTCTTCTTTGTTATATCTATGTCCCCCACAGAGATTTGTTTCCCAGAGGTTTGCCTGATCAGTTCTCTTTCGTGAGTACTTTCCGTATGCTGGGCAACACAAGGCGAGAACGCTGGAACCTCTTTCAGATCCGGGACCTGGTGGGACGGCCCCAATTTGGCGTCTTGCTAGACGGGCAACGTAAGACAGTGGAGCTGTACTTTGTCAATCTGGCTGGCCGAGTGGAGAGACTGGTTTTCAACAAGAAATCGAGAAGGGTTGGTTGTTTTCTCAATAATCTTGTATTGTAATTTTGGAATTATTTCAGTTTGATTCTGTGCAATTTACACACAATAGCAGGAATCAAAATTTTGGATCAAATGCTAGCCTTTTTATTCTGATAAAAAAAAAAGATGAGATGGAGGCTTAGTACACGAAACAACTTTTTTGTATAATCCCTGCCAATGTCTAGTGAGAACTCCACTGCATAATTTCACTGCCTTGAATATCTTTTCTTTTTTGGTTTGTTTTTTTTCATTTTTTCGTGTTCGTCATTCTTCTTTTAACAAGAATGATGAGAATGTCGTGACAGAGAATCAGTTTATCTTCGAAAATGTGTTACTCTCTCTTATTTTTTTATTTTTTTTTTTTATGAAAGTATATTTTGTCATACATTACTGGCGTAAACATTGTCAGTCAGTCCCTATCTTGAGTTTTAAAATGGTTATATAAACTGGTATTGATGACATCTGACTATGATTTCTTGTAGATACGTTTCATGTCGCATAATTTTTATTTTTAGTCAATGAATATCTGTGTAAACATTTTTCATTCCTTATTATTAATATAAAGCACAAATGATAATTTTTTGGTTGTATCTGCATTACTTTTTCTTTGTTGTTCAGGTTTTTAAATAAATATATATATTTTTTAAAAAAAGTCTAGCAAATTTGGCATTTATACATATTCCCTCATCTTTGTTATTGTCTCTTTGACCTTTTTTTTTCAGAAAAAAAAAAAGAACTTGTGCTTCAAGATGTTTTTATAAAATGATGCTGATAACAAAAGTTCTATTGTTTGTTGTCATACATAGAATCAAATTGGTTTGAAAATTTGGCTTTCCCGATATTGTCACCAAATTCAGCTTGTTAATTCTTCATGTTAGTTGTTTGTTTAATGTATTGAGTTTGTTGCCGGTTGACATTGTATGTCTTTAAATTCAAGACACATTCATAAAACGATTTATATTGAATGTTTTTTTTTGGTTTTTTTCTTATTTTGCTAGCTCTTTAATCGCAACTGGCATAAGATCCACTTCAGTGTGACTCGAGACAATGTGGAGATGTACATTGACTGCAAACCTATCGCCTCTCAACCTCTCCCGCCCCGCCGGCAAATTGATCTCAATGGAGAAATTGTCCTTGGCACCAAGGAGGACGACGGTACCACAACACCGGTAAGAATCTGAAGTTCTATGCTCTGGTTTACGAGATAACTCTTTGACAGGGATGTCTGTATAATGCACCGAAAGAAATACTTTAGATAGTGAATAACATTCAACACAATTTTCGCAAATTAAGCAAGCTTCTTGTACTTCTTAACATTTAAAAAACAAGTTTTTTTTCTCACAGATAGCTTCTCTGTAATTATAAACATTTAAAAATCGGGAAATGTCTCTGCTGGGTCCAAACAAGTATTAAAGACAACGGATATCTACCTTCAGTGATATGCTTTCATTTCCAAATTGAACAGTTTTGTCACAGATCTAAAATTCTTAGAGCCCCACACATTGGGTTTTCTAAAATTAAGCAAGCCAGATATTTCATGGTAAAATGCAGGAACATAGAAACGTTCGAATGCATACGTCTAGAAATTGGCATCATCGTACTGATTACATGTGTAATCGATGTCATAATCAATTTGTGACTCGTATGATTATAGATCAAAATTCAGCCATGCCCCGTCATTAAAATATTGAGAGCTAAGGGAAGTTATAGCATTATGGAAAATATGCCACCTTTTTGCTTGTTATCTCCCTTCGAAATGCCACGTTCGACTTCTTTTTTTTTTTTTTTTGAGTTTCTTATTTTCATCTTCTACTTCTCTCTCCTTGTATACCTCTCTACTTATTCTCTTCGCCTTGCACACAACTACTTCCGGTGACAATAATAATCTGCCCACTTTCTTTTGACGTCTAACCCAGAGTTTCAGTTCATGACTACAAATTAGTAATACCCTGATTGACTAACGATTTGTTCCAGTTCGAACTGCAGTGGATGTTGCTGGACTGTGATCCCTCCAAGCCAGAGAGAGAAAGGTGTGATGAGTTGCCACCCAGGGTAAGTGTTAACTACACATTTGTCTGTGTGATACATTTGTCTGTCCATTTGATATTGTAGTGTCTCTTTATTCACATTATGAACCTAATAATCACATTGATTATTTTTTAAATCTTGATATATAAAATATATTCTGTATATTTGATGCGTAGATGTATTTCTTACGGATAAATAAAGTATTTGTGTTCGTATTCGTATGAAAATCGGCACTGAAATGGACAGTGTGATTATGAAATTTTCTAGCGAATTATTGCTAATGTAGAAGACTTAATTACAATTTATGATAATAGACATTATTTTTGAGGCGTATAATGTAATTTGAAAGTTTCTTTGCCCAAAATAGTTTAAGATGAATAATATAATAATACATTTTGTATGTTTTACATAAATTATGACGAGACGATATAAGATTATGATAGGCAAACATACTTTTGATTAGGGAATATTTTATTGTGAATAATGTGTTTTACAATGTATGGTCCATGATGATCATAAAGCTTTGGCATGTTATTGTGATTATTAATCATGTGTCTCTTTCTACGATCACTCAAAGGTAAATATCTGGTACTAAATTTCTGATTATTCACTGTGTCTCTGATAGATGAATGACATTTTTTTTTGTATGTGTTTTGTTTTACAATGAGGTTTGTTTCATTTCAGTTTTCTTTTACAAACATAATATTCTTGAACTTCAAAATGCATCATGCATTCATGTTCCTGACTTTTTTTGTGTTTTTAGTCAAATCTCAAATATATTTCTATTTCATTTCCAGACTTCTGTTCAAGTATCAGTCTACATAAGAAAAGTGGTCTTCCTTTCTCAGTTTCTATACCCTCATCCTCTTTGTCCTTGAAAATGGCATACAAAATAATATTGAAATAAATCTTCAGATTTTCATTACATCAACGACGTGCAATGCATTGACATTTTCGAAATCACACTCATGTTAGGGAACAAAAAAACAAAAATAACAACAAGCACATACACATACACTTTACACATTATTTATCCTCCTGTTTCGCCATACACTATGAACATTCTGTATAACTGAATTGTGTATTCTATAAATGGCATATAATATACGATCTCTCCTTAATATATTATATGAAGTCTATTCATCTTCATCATTTGTATATTCACACCAAAATTGGAGATTGTTTTTCACCAACCGAATTACGTTTCTTTGCTAATGCTAGATTCAGCGGTTATTTGACTATCTATAAGTAAAGAAAGAAATCAACGATATTTTTGGTCCCGTTTTGATTGAAAAGTACATCATGAAACATTCTGAAAAATTTATGTTGTAGGAAAAAAAAGGAATAAATGGTTTCTTCTTTTTGCAATAATTCTGTGAAAATGCTCTGTGGTTAACATTTCAAATGGAAAGAATGAAAGGTTGTTCTGTTTTCCCCATGTTTATAATAATTGTTCAACATCTCTTGTGTATAGCAACGGAAAGTAATAATTGGTTTGATGAGAAAACAGTCTCCTTTATGATATAGTGTTTAATTGTCCTTTTCAAATTTTGTCGTCATGATATTTTTTTTCTGTCTGTTTTATAACACTTGCAGGAGGATGGAGATAATGGCGACGTAAGTGAGCAGTTACTGTCCAGCGCTAAGCAAGCAGAATTAATTCATGAGTAACGAAAATGTTAATGAGTTTGCATGCGATGCTCCCCCTTGGATTAATATTTATATTTAACGATCAATCTTTCATTTAAAGATGATAAGTTATCTGATGTATGCAGTTTGTCTCACAAGTTTTATCATTTCCGTTAACTTTTCCTTTTTAGTGGAAAGAATTGGTGAATTAGCGAAGTAATAGAGTGAGTGAGTGAGTGAGTGAGTGAGTGAGTGAGTGAGTGAGTGAGTGAGTGAGTGAGTGAGTGAGTGAGTG
>JBCEWB010135613.1:0-26766 GCA_039654565.1 Peronia peronii | reverse complement strand
TCTCATCGAGCTCTGTATGGATGTACCAACCAAATGTGTATTGGATCTGTTTGAAAATTTGGTTTGGGATACCTACTAATTGCCTTTGCTTACATTTTCTAACTTGGCCAGGAGATCTTCCACATGCATGTCTCTGTTGGAGACCACCTTGAGTTCCATGTCTTCGATCCAGTCCATCAAGGCTTTCATGCGAGCACCAAGATTGGTCCAGCTGAAAATAGTGTAAGAAAAGGGAGCAAGATGAGCATTTATATGCAGTGGATTATAGATTATTATATGTCATGACATGATATATATGGTAAGATTGTAGTTAGACAGTGGTATTTTGAGTAAGCAGCAGAAATAATACTTTATAAAATACCCAGATGCTGTTCAATGAATGAGAAATGGATTGTTCAATATAACAGCAATTTTCTGACTCTGAATGACAAGTGTATTTGTTGCTGTGCCAGTCCACTTTTTTTTTCATAAATGTAACAAAGATATTAAAACCATATAATAACAGAAGTTTCTCCATTGATATCTTGTACTGATTAATAGTAATCTTGTTTGAAATCAAAATTTGTTTTTGGGTTCCCCAGGATTGACTTCAACTAGACTGTAACAAAAAACCTTCAACTTGGTGTTTCAGTGAAAATCTTGGAATGATTCAGGCCAATGAATTTATCAAGCATTTGAGATGCGACACGATGAAATCAGCGCTCATCAAAATTAGGTGACCGAGAAATCATGTGTTTCTCACAGTGAATGAATGTCCAACAAATTTTCTTTTTCTTCATTGAACCCTTCTATATCAATTTAAAAATGCATTTTAGGATTAAATTTTCTGAAACTGATTGAGTAAAAGCCCACAAATTGTAATTTAGTGGCATTGCCTAATAAGGATTAACGAAAGTAATTGGCCATTTTCTCACTAAATTCAGATGCAACAATAGGTCACCCCCAAAGCCTTTAAATACCAATATCTCGACTTCTACGTTAGATAGAACAAAAATTTTCTCACACACAGAAAAGGAAAAGAATAATCTTCACACTGATACCAATAACTCGATATGCTGAAAATCTGTGAGAGCCTGATTTCATGTTGCATCTGATTTCAAAACATATTTCTGTTTTTCTGACTGTGTTTGCTGCTCAGCATTACTACCTAAAGAGAGCCTCTGATAGTCTCTGTTCTCTCAGGTGAGTCTGCTGCTGTAGTTCCTCCCACTGCTTGTTGAGCAATCGAATCCTCTGATGCAGCAGATTCATGTCCTCTGATTGGACAATTCTGCCCAGCTGTCTCTCCTTAGCCAACAGCTGCTGTCGCTTGGAATCCGCATTCATGAAGTCTGAAGTAATGTCCTGAACCAGGAGAAAAATTCTGTCAGTTCCTTATGGAGATTTCTAACTTCTAGATAAGGAGATTTCTAACTTCTAGACTCCGTTATCTAATTTTTTAAATTTTACATTTTTGCAAGTGCATGTTTAATAATAAGCAACCATGTATAAATAAAAACAAAAAACTTGCCTAAGGTAAATCTGAGAGATGGCATATAACAGCAACTCAGATCTTAGACTAGTCAGTTCTTTCTAGTGATTTCTAACTCTATGGTTCATTTTTTTTGTTTTAATTTTTAAAATATTTATATTTATTGTCTATACACAAGTATTTGTGAACTGACTAAAGTAAACCTGAAAGATGGCAGATCAATAGCAACCTCATACCTCAAGCTAAATAAATATTCATGAAACATTCTTCTTGACACTTTATTTCTATGAATTTGAAATAATTGTGAAAATCACATAATGGGAAGTATTAAGCACCAGTGTGAAATATTATTTATATTACTGACAGAATGAGATAACCACCTGCAGGCATACAGAGAACACAAATGACAGCATGTTTTGCATCCTGTGTTCAAACTACTGCTCAGTGATTTCTCAATATTATACAAACAATCTAAGATAATCACTGCCTCCTATCCCATGCTGTGAAAATTTGGGCATTTCTGTGTCATTGCATGTATGTCTCTCATTTATTTTTAAAAAAAAACATTTTTCATAGGTATGTTTTCCACACAAGTCTAGGAACTTGAAAAGTAATCTGGCATTTCCATTCTAATGTCCAAAACTAAAGAAAATCTTAAGTTTACCCTGCATCTGTTCATATCTGCCTGTATGTCGTCATAAGTGGATGGAATGTCTGCATGTAGAACACTACGAATGTCCTGTAACCACTTCAACAGGTCTTCAATCTCATCTTCACATTCCAGCCACTGACGGTCCACACCATCTAGCCTTGACCGATGGTCATCCAACTTATTGAAGACTTGGTACCAGCGATGCTGAAGTTCTGTTAGTGCATCCTGTATAAAAAAAATTCAGAATATGGATTAACATGAAATATAAAAATCAGATGGAACCCTGTTTTACTATGGCAGAGGTGTTGATATTACTGAAAAACTGCAGAAGCAAAGTCCACACCGTGATAGTGAAATGATCCTTTTCTACAAAATTTGTGCTTGCTCATCATATAGAATAAAAATTTGACAATCCAGAGCATGCACAATGATCCTAGACAATAAATGCCCACAAAATTATCATCTGTACACAGAAAAAGAAAAAAAAAAATTAATCCATGAGAAGATACATATTAAGTGACACTCAATCTCTGTTGACATAAAAGATACTGTTCCATGTATCAATCAGAGAGTGTGACTCAGATTGACATGGCAGTGCTCTGTAGGGCAAACACTTGAAGATTTACAGGTATAAACTATGAAATATAGCTGTTTTGATTACAAAACATATTAAATAAAAGCGATAATCAAAAGGACATGTTGCTGTACCTTGATCTCGGAGGCAGCCTTCTTATCAGCATGTTGCAAAAGCGTATTGCCCAAGTCGTGGATTGTCTTGAAAGTGGCCTCTTGCAATTTGAATTCATGCTTGATGGTCTAAACGAGAAAAATATTTTGTACTGTATTTGACAGCAGCTTTTGCAAAACTTTTGCATTAAGATTAATACTGATCCACCTGAGTTCAGTTTTAAGATTCGTTGTACTTGACTTATTGTACTTTGTGATATCCTAACTACTATTTGATAGCTAAGTTTTACAAGACACTGACACATAAGAAAATATCACGCGACCCTTTACCCAAAAACATGAAACCCATCCAGCCCCCTACTACCAACAGCTTCATCTAAATTCTTTCTGTGATGGAACGGGAAAGAAATATCTAACAAAAAATTTATTCAAGAATTCTATAATTATTATTTTACTAGTAAACTAATGCCATCTAATGACACTGAACCGCTGAAACACAGATTCTTTTTTCCACATACACAAAAATAAAACAATATGGAAGAGCACAAAATGTAACTAATGAGTTGACATTAATTTTATCCCAAGCCACCCCTGCCAAGGCTTTGCGACCCACTTAGGCGTCACTACCCACCAATAGAGAACCCCTGATTTAGGGTATGACTGGCATGAGGAATGATCTCAAAGCCAGCTTCCAGTCCAAATGGGTAAAAGAAATTTCTGTTTCAATTCTCCACATTTAATCTCTATTTTAACCCATTGAACCCTACAGCCATTTTCAGGTGACACCCTTACCCCAGTCCTACGCGTCTGCTACAGTTAAAAATAGATCTAACAAGTCACTGTGGGGCAAGGACATTTAGGACTATGGTGATTACAAATGTCTGCGCTCATGATCGCGTTTGAGGCTTGTGTTTACAAAAGATATTGAACATGAAACGAAAAATGTGCGTTCTCGGCCCAGAAGGCCAGGGACAGAGGTTTTTCAGGCACTGGTGACCAGGGTTCAAACGGTTAAGTAATCTAACATTTATGACATTTTACTTGATTGTGTCCTCCCGAAACCATATTAAAAAATGGAATTTTGCTGGAGCAAAATGACAAACATGCTATGGCAATATGACTAGGAACAAGCTAATGGAAAAGCCTGCATTACCTGGACTTTTTCTATCAAATTCCGTATGACCTGCAAAGAATCCGAGTCAAACTCATAGGCCAGCATAGCTTCCTCTTTGTCCTGGAGCCAAGCCAGCAGTGATTGGCTGAGTGAATTGAATTGCTGCCATTGGGCGATCATACTCTCAATGATCAGCTTCCTCTGGTTGGCTCGCCTGGACACACTCTGCCACTGCTCTGCCAGCAACTGAAGCTTCTGCTGAAATTCTTCTTCATCCTCCACCTCTCCTGCTCTCATCATCTTCTGCCCATCACTAATAATGGCATGCAGGATTTGTTGCCGGCTGAACATGTCACTCTCAAATTGCTGCAAAAGAGAAAAATAAGTCCATCTACCAACACTGTCATCTGATTTTAAAAAATGATTTTGTAGATGACCCAAATGTTATATCAAAGGCAACACATTCCAAACATGTTGCATATTTGAAAACATCAAAAAATTGCCTTTAGTATCAATTAATGATGGCAGTCGGGTAAATAATTTCCCCTAACAATGATAGCAATATTTGGCACTCATCTTCAAAATAACCACCACAAGATATGTAACATAATATATAAAAATAATTTTAGCATAATTTTTCTAAGCAAAACATCTATCTCAGATGGTGTACAGTTTGACAGGCAGGTCTTCTCGATCATGCATTCCCAGTCTGTTATGCTTTCACTGACACATACCTGGACTCAGTATTATGGTGATAAAGAAACTTTAAGAAGTATTTTACTTTCATTTCTAATTTTTTTTTTTCTCTAAAACATCCACTTGTCCAGTTCCTACCTCACATCTGCGTAGCTGATCCTGTAACTCCCTCAGATTTCCCTTGATCTCCTTGGCCAGGTCTTGCTCTGTTTGTGCCAAGAAGGTCATCCAGTTCTCACACTTAGAGGTGAAGTCCTGCTGAACCAGGAGGGTACCTTGCAGTGTCCTTGACCTGTCACAGGCATCTTCATACAAGTGCTGCCACTTGTGGTTCAGTTCTCTCAATCTGGTGGCATCCACTTCATTCAAAGCCAGGCGATATCTGAAATACATAGATAATACATTTTTATTGGTGGAAAGACAAACTAGCAAACATAATCATCATCATCATCACATCAGTCCTTAGCTAATCATCAGCGCACTGTTGACGAAACTGTGTCATGCAACATGCCATGGCCGATTAGACCTGGCAGAGACCATTCCTCTCCAGGCAGAATTAAGTTTTGAGTTTTTCTTGTCCCAGATTAGTTAATAGCCAGGGTATCTCATGAGCCTCATCTACCCCAAAAAAAGGCTCTAGCGCATGGTGGTCATTCATCTAAGCACAAAACAGGCCAATCGTAGTGATATCCATTGAGGCATAAACACCGATACAATAATTATTACTATCACACAGAAATAAAATTCCTTAAGCATATGTACTTTTAAACTGATTATACCATATGTGTTACAAAAATGCATTTCACTGAACCATAAGTTCCCATCTTCTTTCACTCTGAATGAATTTCTGAATGGTCTTTGTAATTCATATAAACATGAAATTCCTGTCAGTTATTCGATCTGGTCAAGAATAAAGTTGTTCCCTTGGAGAAAATGCAGATAGCAGAACATAAATGATGACTAGTTTCATCACATATATGTGACTCATCACGACAGTTCAGTCCATGAGGTACATTGGGCAGTTTCAAGCAAATGGGGCAGAAAGATCAGGGGGCGGGGGGGGGGGTGTCAAATGGTCGAATTTTGGATTTTTTCCCAGCCTATTCTTTAAGCATCACTGCATCATGAAAACATATCAAAACATGGAATTAAACTAAAAACTAGGTAAAAATCACTTTTAAAAATGTAGGGTCCGTTGCTAAGGAGATATAACCCAAAATTTCGAAAGCGAATTTCTCAGAATTTTTATTTCTTTCAACAACTGAGTGCAATAGCTTTAGATGCTCATAACTCCGTCAAATAACGCCATTGAGCAATGAAACTGGTGTCAAAGGATAGCTGAGAGATCACTCTCTCACACTGTATCAATAACACAATTTGCCCAAAATGTACCTTGTGGACCGAACCGTCATGATGCATCACATATGTGAATATGTTTCAAGACTTCTATATTGCTCTGAATGTTCTTGTTTGCAAAACAGCATTTGCAATGTGAATCATAATCTTTCTTTTGCATGTCAAGGTAGGAAGTGGTAGTTTGTGAAGTCTGAAGAAACTATTGAACAATGTAATATTTATGTACATGAAAGTCAACCATATGCTCAGTTTTCCTGGCAGGACCCCATTCTCTACCATTTTTCTACATGTGACTGTGAATACATTGTGATCTTTTTTTAAGTTTCGTGATGTAATTAATCCAACATTCAGATTTCATCTATATAATTTATAATTTAACTTCATGGATAGAATTTTGAGGAAATGAACAACAAAAAGTTACCTCTGGGATATAACAGCAGTTAACTATTGCTTGTGCTAAATATTTATATGAAGGGTTTTGATTGATTTCATTTCTTCTTACTGATACTTGTTAAATCAAGTCACTTGTGATATTGTTCAACTTACAGAGCATATTCAACCATATAAACCCGAGTCACCTTAGCCAGGTAAAATGAAATGAATGTCAAAAAGAGCTCTACTGAGAAAACAGAACTTCACTGACCATGGGATCTCAGTAATCAACTCTGAATGTGAATATCTCAGCAAGAATAGTTGCAAGTGAATACACTCATTTCCCTTTCCACTAACACCCGTAAATATATACATGAAAAATCTAACACCAGACGCAATGTCACCCTGTCACACCACAATGCACTTTCGATTTAAATTCATGCAGTTCAAAAGTGATGAACATCAGCCTACCCAAGGTCATTGACGTCATCTAGCTTGCTGTAGTTTGTGTTGAATAAATGAACAAGTTGCTTCAGTTGGTCCAGCCTTGACTGTATTTCAGCCTCTTCTGCTGCCTTAGTGGGATCCTCTGGACCTAGGATAGCCTCTGCATAGGTCAGGAACTTCTTGACAACCTGTCCATTCATTAAATCACTTAATCATTTGTGTTCAGCTTTCAATTTTGTACTGAACAAGACAATCATCACAACATAAAATACTACATTTCTAGCAGAGGACCAACACATTGTCTACAAATATGGTGCTTCAAAACTGCAGCAAGTTCAAATGAACGTATTTGTGACCATATCAATCTTATATAACATTGAAAATACTTCTTTTTTATTGAGCCATGACAAATATTGAAATAAGAAACCAAATTTGCTAGGACTAACCACATATTATGAGGAAGTAAATGTAGCTCACAGAATATACTTTTGAATATACTTTTATTGACATAGAAATGCAAGTATAAAGAAAGAAAGAAAAAAAGAAGAATGAAACAAAGTAAGAAAGAAGAAAGAAAAAAAAAACAGAAAAAGGGAGAAAGAAAGAGATGAGCACTTATTCACTTTATTGACTTGTTTTCCGACAAATAACTGGTGACTGACTACTCACCTCAAATGCCTCACTGAATCTGCCTTGTTGGGAGAGATCGTCTGTGAGGGTGGAGGTATGCTGGGATAGGATTTGTCGCAAGGCCAGCATCCTCTGCTCAATGGCCGACTGGCGGGAGGTGATGATGGCTATAGTGGATGGGTTCATATTCTTGGTCAATTGGTCACTCATGCGATACAGATCAGACACTTGTGTCTGGACACTGTCTAGTTCTTCTTGGAGTTGCTGGAAGAAAAGAAAAGGGGTTATTGTTGTTAGAGAAGTCTGATCTCTCAGTTGTGCTGGCTCCTGTCAGCTCACGTAAAAAAATTTAAGTTATTAGACATTATGAGTTAAATGTTACAAAGCCATGTTGAGACCTTCTTCTACTTCAAAATTTGCATTAAGGGATGATATTATTTTCATAAGAAAGATGACGTGTATAAATTCTTTCTCAGTGACAACAGACTGCTATAAAATGTGGGTGCTCAAATGACTAGTTCTTAAGTTTGAACTATGGTTTCTGATAGATCATTATAGCATGGTTCTCATTATACTGATGTACATGTCATTATATATGCTATCATCATAGTCCTTTCATGTCTTTGATCCTGATCCTTTTATGGTTTTCCACATGTCTCAACAAAATTATAACAATTTAAAGAAATAAATCTACAAAGCATTTGACTTGTGCCTAGTTTTGTACTTTTTTGGTTTTGGCACTTCCCTAGAAAATTTAAACAAACTCTGGATAGCAGAGAGAACACCTACTTTGCATTTGGCTAGGGACTGTGGTCTCTTCATAGGATCATCTCGCATGTTGATGAGATCTGTACAGAGAATCTCTTTAGCACCCAGCCAGTCACGGATCCTGCTGTACTGGTTCTCGTACTCCTGCCACTGGCTCAGGCAAGTCTCAAAGTGGTGACAGCGGGCAGCCAGGTCGGCACTGAGCTGCTTCCACTTAGTCTGAATGTCTGAAACAGTTTTCTGGATCTCTACCTGGACAGGAGGCTCACACACCTGTCTCAGCTGGCCAGCCAGGGTTGAGAAAGAATCCAGTTGACCAGAATGGGTATTTAGCTCTGCCTGTAGATCCTAGATAAGAAAAGATTTGAAAACTTTTACATAATATCAGTTTTTCAATCAGCTAGATCTAACTGTCTTCAACATTTTATGACAAAACATATGTATGACCTTCCACTAGCTGCTAAATGCTCTCACATGGCGTGCATGCCATGACTGATGATGAATGGATGAGTACTAAATCCCCAAGGATTTCCTCTATGGAAAATTACGCACAAGGAAAGTACCCCACACGCAGACTGAAAAGATGTCTACATAGGTGTCTGTGAAAGGGATTTAAAGGGTACGGAATTTGATCTCAACAGCTATAAATCTATGGCCTTTGAACACCAGGATTGGACGCAGGCTGTGAGCCAAAGGCATTGCCTGTCAGAAGAATCATCTGCTGATCAGGCTTAGGCAAAGAGACAAAGAAGAAAAACCAAAGATGCAAACTCTATTGAGTACAACACCAATGCCTTCTAAGACTGAAGAAATCTAGATATAAAGCACTGCTAGATAAACAAAAAGCATGCAATCTTTTCAAGACCTCAAGATAGTATATTCATGGCAAGAGAAGTAGGAATAGGCAAAACAAAAAATCGGAGAAAAGCATCACTGAATGGACCAGAAAACATTATGTTCAAATTCAAACACTTGCAAATGACTGCATTAGATGGAGACTTGTGTCATAGTAATCTACCATGCCATGGTTTACAGTCCAGTCCTTCAACTTCTGTAAGCCAAAGATTTCTTCAGCACACTATTCTGATTTGCTAAATTTTACATGCTTGCAACAGAATGAATTCACAGCTATGATTCAATTTTGATACAAGATTTTAAGAGGCTTTTAAAATTGGTTCAGCAAACCCTAGACTTGTTCACAATATTATTTTGGCTGGACAAATTAACATGTTTGTGCATATTTTGCAAGATTCTGAGAGGCACCTTGTTTGACAGATCAAGCCAAGAAGAATGAGAATGAACCATGTTTCTAACCATTTCTCCACTTACTCTGAGTTTGTCCACCTGAGATCTGAGTGTTGCAATGTCTCCACCAATCAGGGAGTAGTGATTGAGAGCATACTCAGTCTGAGTGATAACTTTGTTCAGGACAGCCAAGTCTGTGTGATAGCGTGCCCATTGGCCAAGCATATCTGAAATAGCATAAACATTAATATATTTGGATCTGAGTATAACAAAATACTGGAGGAAAGCTCAGTGTACCACACAACTGACTGTAATGACTGGATGAGAAATTTTTCATGCACCAAGTTAATGGTATCAATGAAAAGGGAAATGAGTGTGACCTTTACCTTTGTTTAAAAAACGTTATTTAGCTATGACTCCTCTGTATCAAGATATTCTCATTCAAAATCAATGGCTGACAGCTCAATCCTACTTCTTCAGTGAAATCCCCCTAGACACCTGACTTATTTCACCAGATTGTATGACATGATCCAACTCACATAGGTTGTATATGGAGATAGGGCAAATATAAACATGAAGTGTGACAGGTACAAATTCACGAATAACTATGAGGTATGTGTAATTATATTATATTGTTTCTAAATGAAATGTTATTGAGCTGAACAGCTGTAATTACATTCCAAGTTCAAACACAACAACTCCTGCAAATTATCCTTGGCTACATGCCCAGCTTTATGACTTAAATGCTGGAGATATTTGGAACACATTAAATGTTGCTTTATTTGCATTCTTTTATCAACAAATATTTAGCTTTCACCAACTTTTAATGCTAGTATCTCAAAGTCTCTTGAATTAGAAGTATCTCTCTCCAAGTTCTACTAATCAGTAAATTCTTTTATGGAATAAAGTTATCAACACATGGCACAAGTTCTGGGAATATATGAGACATATTACCTTATATTATCATCAGCTGTTAATGCCAGTTTCTTACAGTTTCTTTTCAGGATCTATTTCACTGTAAATTCTCTTGGGCAGTGGTCATTTTTCTTACCTGTCAGTAAGATCTCCAGCTGCCTTGTCTGTTCCTCCAGTCTCCTCCAATTCTCATCCAGCATGGTCAGAGATTCTTGCACTGATTGCTGGCAGCCCGGGGAGTCTCGGCTCAGCTCAATCAGGTGTTTGCCTAAGGTACGGATGGCCTCCAGATCTGCCTGTTTGGCTTGTAACTGCTCCTGCAGGGTCTGTGAAAGAGACAGGGAGAAAGAGCATGAGAGGAATTGTCACATATACTGAGAAAGAAGGTATATGAAAATAAGAAAATGAAATCAGAAAGGCTTGATATACAATGAGAGTGAAAATATGCAAGTACGATTTTTAAAAATTCAAACATTGGAAAATCAGTCTTCAACTGCTGTTATATCTGAGTGACATCAGCTTGCCTTTTCCAGTACTAGACATCTGTAGCATGACATCAACAGACCATATAAACTTGGTATAAAGTAAGAATTTCTCCCATTTTATAGAAAAACAAGAAAACAACAGAGAAAACAAAAAAAAACAACAACAAACAAACAAACAAAGTAAAGAAAATGAATGAGTAGTTCTCCAACCTATTCATTGTTCTGTCTTAGAAAAATGTAGGTGATCCATCAACAGTGTGACAGTAAAACTATTTCTGTATCATAGTTATATCCTTGGTCAAATCACTCATATGGAACTTATGTGACAATAAATGCATCACAACTTTACCTTGCAGTCCTTCTGTGTCTGCCTCACACCAACTTCCTGACCAATCAACTTGTAGCGTTTGATTTTGTCCTCTTGTTCATGGAACCAGGCTTGCAGTCTCTCTAGAGCCTTTTCATATTCTTCCCACTTGCTCTGAAGACCCTGTAGGAAAACAATATTTGGCTTATGCAGAATTTGGGACATAAATATACTGATCCTTTCCTCCAGTCCTAGACTGACCAAAACTGTCAATAATAACACTTCAATAAAATTTTTTAAAAATAACATTCATTAGATAATACATCCTCTATCTAGCATGTAAGAGAAACACTGTCATATACAATTCAGATCAAAATATACTTGCCAATCCAGAGTACCCATAACTGTCAATAGTAAGACTTAAAAATAATTTAAAAAAAAAAACACATTCATTAAGTAATATGTCTTTTAACTGGCAAGTAAAGAAAACACCAGGCTATGTCTTATACAATTCAAATTAAAACACACTGATATTTTTTTTCCTGTTAAAAAAAAAGAGACATATATGTGGACGCCACTGTTTGAAAGCAGCCATATATTTTTTCTAATAGAAAAATTGTATCTTTTGGGGCAATATATAAAAAACCTTACGAAAGAAAGAGCTGAGAGCTTAAAAATTTGTGAATTTCATGGTTAAATGTCAGGTTTTCCTTTATCGAAAGTCATAAATAGTTTTATATGTTGCAATCAGTTTCTGGGCTTAGCTTTATATGAATCATCAGATTCAACTTTTAAGAAAACAGGAGTTTTTGATTTTATCGCTGTGCTCTGGCATTGATGAAACTAGAATTATGTAGATTTGAATTCTTTTTGTGGGACAATAAAAAAAATCGGCAGTACAGGGATAGCTTTGGAAATATGACAGATGCATAACATGAAAAAAAAAGAAAAACCTTGAGTTAATGTCAAATGCATTTCCACTGCTCATATTTTGGCCATCAAGCCATTTAATATGACCACAGTGGTCAGAAGTTGCAAGGAAAGCTATGAAATCTCTTACCTCTAACACATTCAGCCTCTCATTCACATCCTGCACCACTTTCTTCCAGCGTTTGTTAAGATCACCCAACTTCTCTGCAAACTCCAGCTTCTCCTGGGGCACATCCACTTCATGCTCATGCGGTGCTAGAACCTCCTGGTTAACAAAGTCCAAAGTCATCTGCTTACTGGCCAGCTCAATCTTGTAGCCCTGAGAAACATAGATCATCATTGATGAAAATAAAGCCATGTTGTTGTCTCTGTCTTATGAAAAAACCTATCCATTTCACTCCTCTAAACAACAATACGATGATCAGTGCTCGACTCAGTTTATCAGAGTCAAAATCATTACTCTGTTTCAATGTTTGACATTGAATGACAAACAATATAAACAACACTCAACATTTGTTTCATTCACGTTTATAACAAAGCTGTGATCCCCATACTGAACTATTATTAAATTATTGAACTATGTGGGTTGTAGGTTGTAATTACCATAGGCTTTTTCTCTGCACAATATGTTACTTAAATACAGATTTCTTAAAGAAGTCATTATACTTACAAATAGAAGCCTCAATTAAGGTGACAATGGAATGGGAAATGGGAGAACGTTAAATGTGGTGAAAAAATTATTTACCTACAACTCTTTTATGCTGAGATATTCACATTCAAAGGGTAATTCCTGTGGTCTCCATGGTAAAAAACAAAAATCCAAATTTTCTCAATGTAACTCTCATTTTACACCTGAATCATTTCACCTGGTCATCTAGACATAATTCTTACAGAGTTGTAACAAATTTATTTTATTTATTTACCTTGTATTTTTTCAGCATAACCTCAATATCACCCACCGCTGTAATTCTTTTGTTGGCATCCTGCTGCAAGGACCTGTTGATTTCCTCTATCCAGCTGGTCAACTCGTTCAGAGCCTGGCGTGAGGGCATCAGGTCCATCTGTGCTTGGTGCAGATATTCTTGTGTCTCAGCAATGCCTTTCTCTAGCTGCACCCACTCTTGCTCATACCCACTCAGCCTGTCTGACAGACCTCGGGTATCATAGTTCTTGTTTTGCAATAACTGATTACCAACTGTGATGACTCTATTTTTGAGGGGCAATTGGTTTTCAACTTCTTTGCGGAATTCCTGTGTTTGAACATACAAAATGTCAAACAATTAATCCTTCTGGAAATAAAAATCCCTAAGATTAATAAATCTATTCAGTCACCTCTATGAGACCAAATAATATGGATTGCAGAAACCATTTCATTCTTGAACTCTCCCACAAATCCTGAGACTGTGCACAATTGAGTTACTTACCAGAACCTTCTCCACTTTTGTCCTGATGGCTCCAATATTCTGCAAATCTGATGGTGAGAGCTGTTTAAAGCTGAATAATTTCATCTTTGCCGTGCTCAACCAGGACGTTAACACAGCCGTCTCAGTCTCAAACACGGACAGCTGGTCTCCCAGAGTCTCTGTCCTGTGGACATCAATGGATCAATCACTTTAATGATTTCAAGTATGATTTAATCTATGATTAAACTGTTTCATCTTAATTTGAATTAGATTTATCATTCATCAAAATATATAACATTTGTCAAACTCTCTCGTAACCCTACTGCTCTCTCAAATCTTACCATCTGCCAGTCTTAAAATGAGGAAAGAGCAGGGTTAATGGTTTTCTCTCTGTTCTCTAACTTTGTATATGCTTGTTGGATCTGCTCCCTCATCCCCCTTTCCCTTACATCTCATTGCAGCTTCTGATAGTGAAACTTAATTGTATCTAACCCATAGGGCAGAATATGCCTGTTCTGAAGTTATAGTGATCTTGTGATGGTAGCGAACAGTTTTAGTTTAACATTGTTAGTTATCATATGATGAGAGAGACGTGAGTTCTTTGTTCACATTATGGAACTCACATAAAACATTATGGGTCATTACTATAAACAATTAATAACTACAGCAAACAACAAAATATCTGTGCAAAAAGAAAAATGGAGATAGCTTTCCCTGCAAATCTGAAATTCATAAGCTCTGTGACAAAGAGTGTTGGCTTATACATCATGCAGAGTTAGCAAAACCCCCTTTGTATTCCCTGAGACTTCTTATGTAAAGAACACATTGATGTTTTATGAAAAAGAAATTGAGAAAACAAAACTAATGAGTACTGTTCACAAGATATTTATCAGCCTAATGTCAACAACACAGCAAGTCACAGATGTGAAAATGACCCAACTGTGTAGATTTGCATCCATTACAATAGCACATAAAATTACTGGATGATATTGAGGTAAAAAATTGAGTAATGACATGGGATATAAAAAAAAAACAACTAGCTAATACACTTATTTTAACATCTGGATGCAAAAATACATGATATCAGCATAGCCAATATGTAGGCCTCAATTGTGACAAATCACTGAGTACACAACACCAAACCATAAGAGGTGACAAAGTGAAGGAGCAACATGCGGAATCAACTGTAGGGTTTTGTACCCAGGTTCAAGTTTGTGCCTTGAACTCTATCCTCAACTCCCTCCCTCCTACTTCCTGTCTCCATTTTAATTCCTGAGGTATTTGTGACAATTTTGAGAGTCTAAACATACTACAGAATGATTTTAAAAAACAATAATAATAACCCCCCAAAAAAGACCCCCTAAAAAATTCCCACTAAAATGTGATAATTAATTTCATGATCTTATCCTCAATACAAGCATTCAGATATCCGACTGTAAATGTCAATACACCTTGATTTCTTTTCTACTCCCACCAACACCTCCTCTCATTATCCCATTTTGTCATCTCTCATTTTCTCCTCTCCTTCTTTCTCTTTCCTTTTCTTTTTTTGCTCTCTGTTCTCTACTTTGTATATGCTTGTTGGATCTGCTCCCTCATCCTCCCTTTCCTTACATCTCATCGCAGGTTCTGGCAGTGAAACATTTAAAACAAAGAATGTGTTCTACTGTTATAGGTTTCCTGTTATATACTGACCGCTTCAGTTCATGGGTGAGGTCAGTGTTCAGAGAGACCCACTTCTCTGCCAGGTCAGTGATAGCCGTCTCTAGAGTGGGACAGTTGACGCTGTGTAAAATCTGCTTTCCTCTGTCCACAACATCAAAGACTGTGTTTCTTTCATCAGCCAACTCACCCTGGAGACGTTTGTACCTGGAATGACAGGCCATAGTCATAGTCAATGGTTTAAATAACCATATGAAAAGTTCAGCATTTGCAGATACTGAACTTCAACCCTGATAACAATGGTGCTTTACAAAACCATAATTATCTGCAATATCCCTCTCACGAAATCTCAGATTTAATAGGGCTGTTTTACTATCTCTACATGAGTTATCGTCAGAGTCATTCCTTAAGGTTGAAAGTAAATGTGAAAAAAATGATTGTGAGGTTAGTTTTTACATAATGTTGTCCCAAGATACTTGATGAGACCCGTATAGCTATAGACTTTTGAAGGCACATAAAATAAGAATTATTTCTAATCTGAAAGCACTGTGAAGTCTAATGAGTTTGTCTACAGCTTAGTATTCAAATATTAGTTTGGGCATACTATCCCCATGTTTCAGAGCATAATCACAACACTATGATGCTGAATGTCAAAGAACTGAATCATTCTAGTTTCAAAACCAGTGATATACATTTGTCAAGGTGCCATGAATTTCTCAGATTAATATCTAGATCAATGCAATGACACAATTCACTGTCTTTTTTCTTTTTCTTTTTTTTTTTTTAAATTTCTGACTATTCTCTGATGCTGACAGTGCTATTTATGCATGTATTGACATAAAAGTGTTATCTAAGAAACTATGCACCTCTAAACTGAGAATCCAACAAACTGGACAGCAGTGTATAGCAGACTCTAAACCAGAGGCATCTGGGTTCAAATCCAACAGGGGTCCTAATACTTGATCCTTGAGAGAGACAATTTACACACACTGTTTCACACTCAACCCTGGTGAAGATGGGTGCCCAACTATAGAAAGTGACTGGTTTTTTTTTTAGAGTGACAAGGATCTGAGTGATTAGGAGGCAGCCACCTTGTAACCAGGACGCTGAGAAGTCAGTGTCTCCATTGGGTTTGTCGGGGTAATAATACTAATTGCAAAATGCACAGAGCTTGTCTTGTACATGAAAATGCCACCTATTATGTATCTCTCTGAGAAAACATTCTGTAGAAATAAGTCTCCTGGTTTTTTTTTCCACAACTCTGTACTTACTTGCCCAATTTATCTTGGATAGTTGTGAGAGAATCTCCACTGACAATTGGCCGAGGTACTTGGGACTCCAAGGAGGACAACACTTTGACAAGTCTGACATATTTCTCATCCAGTTCAATCCACTGACGTGTCAGTCGTTCCAGCCTGAAACAATTTAAAATTTTAAAATTTCAGTTAAGATGCCATGACAAAAAAAGAATTTGACTTCTATAATTATAATGACTGAGACTGAAACAAAATGTTCGCAGACAATAAAGCATATGAAATGTTATGATAACATCTGTACAAATAGCAAGTGTGCTAATAAAGAATGATAACAAAATCAAGGAAAATAAATTATAAAATAAGCATATTCTCTTGAAGCAGTAATTTTTCTTTTTCAAACAGAGATACAAAAATACTGAGTAAATGTGTAAAAAGCTTGCTCTCTCTTAACAATAATTTATTGTAAATAGAACATCAAAACACTGTGTAAAATTGCAAAGAGCAATGCTCACCTCTGACCATGCAGACTGGCCTGGTCAACTAGCACATAAGTCAGACTGCTGAGACTGGAATGTTGTTGCTGGAACTTAGTTCGTGTGACTGGATCGCACTGACCTGCCAAAGAGTCCAGCATGGCTTTGTGCATCTCCAGATCACTGAAGAAATCCTGGGGAATGGTCAGTGATCACATTATGGGTTGTGAACTAATGATAAAAGCTGACTTTGTTAAATACCAGTAAGCATAAGGAAGTGCATCAGTCAAGCATCTGCCCTCCAAACAAAATAATGAGAGTTTGGCTCCCAAGGTGAGGTTAGGAAAACATTAGATATTATATTCAGTGACTGAACACTTCTGTTGCCTCTTCGGTTGGAAAAAGTGATATCTCACCTGTCAAGGGATTCAATGCATGTCTTTCACAAGTTAAAGAAACCACAGCAGTCTACATTTATTTCAAACATAGGTACAGTATGTTCCTCAAAGGTTCTGCTGCTGTTACCTTATGGGCAGCCAATTGCTGCTTGAGATGGTTGAGGTCTCTGGCTGAGATGGAATCATTACGCAGTTTCTCCTGGCCCGTATCCAAGAAAACTGCATAATCCTTCAGCATCTTCTGGTACTGGTCTTGTACTGATACAGTGTTCTGTACTGTGGCCTTCTTCTCCATAGCCTGGACAATCACACAAAAAGAAACATAAACATTGTATATAAATCATTATTCTATGTATCTATCTATAAGTGATATTTATCTTTTAAATTATTGTGATTTTATTGGTAATTGAATTTGGTTCTCACATGTAGAAATAAAAACAAAAATGAATTTTGTTTGAGAGTGTGGTTCTCTGGCTTGAAATCATTTCTGAAACAAGAACACCTGTGCTACGCCTGTTCTGTTTGAACTGAGAAATACTTGTTTCTCTTTGTATTCAATGCATATCTTCCTGAATTTGTCACACATTCTCATTTCAATGAAATATGACTATAGATTAAAAATATTTCCATTAAAGAATTACACAAAGCTGATGAAGTTTAAGACAAGATTCTGGAGAACAGAATGAGCAGCGAAACAAAAATTTACAACAAAAAAAGCAGTCAACCATAAACTACTGTGTCCAACAGCTAATTGGGTAAAACCTGGACCACTGCTTGTATGGCTATCACAAAGACTTTTCAGGGTATACAAGACAACAATTTGATATTTTGTGGCAGGTTCTACATATGGTCAGCAAAATCCAGTTCAACAGATTATCTCTTGTTCACTTCTTGAATGTTCTTAGGGATAAACAAAAAATGCATCTACACAAAAATGCATCTCCTTCAAAATAAAACACACCTAAACATAAGAAATGAAAGAATTTGAAAATTATTTGGCAAAGATTACTCACTCTTCTATGGAGTTCCATGTAGTTGGCATGTAGTGTAGCCAGCTCAGATGGGAAAACACCTTTAGGATAAGCCTGAGTTAGGCTGGACTCTTTGCCTTTCAGCTCCTCCAACTGGTTCTCACACTTCCTAAGTTGGGTCTCGATTTTCTGTACATAACATAGTTAGGTATCAAAATCTGAAACTTCTCCCATAATTTCTTGATCAAGTTTACCACTTCTAACTAAAAGGTAAATTCTATTTTCCTATGTTGTTCTTATGAGTTTGAAAAAATAATGATTTCCACTTAAATGATGATGCAAGAAGATTCTGTTGTCTGCACACCCTTGCTTTTAATAATTACAGTCAGAAAGTCTCATCTATTGCTAGTAACAATACAAACAGATATGTAAGCAAAAGAAACACAATGGCCAAAGTCTGCAGCTGAATGATTTTCATCAAATTTCTGAACTCTGTAATCAGTTTGTCTTGCTCATGCGGTATAGTCATATCTGTTAAGCCTCTCAATACAAAGCCACTTTTAATAAAGCTAATGTTGAACATGTTGCTTGGGATAAACAAGACTTTAGTGAAGACTTTATAAACAGCAATGGCAATAAAAGATGGCACTGTTGGCATTATGAGTTGTGTGACATCACGTTGAGAAGCTTTAACCACTAACCACTCTCTATGAATCCATGCTCTGCTAGGCAAATCCCCTACTCTTAGATATTTGGCAAACACATGACTCCTGAGCCCACATTATTGTACTTTTCTATGATACACTTCTGGTTTGCAAAAGTATGGTGAACTGATGTCCTATCAATGCAGAAAAATGACATGGTTTGTCCTATTATTCATTTCTAAGGACTGAAGGTCAATATATATAGTGAATGGTATTGATCAAGCATGATGATAGACCATACATAAAAGTTGACTGAACTGTTGCAGGAAACCGGAAGTAAAGTCTGGCGAAGTATCCTTAATGATCTTTTAACATGGAAAGCTAGTTAAGTGAATCAGCAGTTACCTGGTTGTTAGACATCAGCTGCTCCAGTGTCTGTTTAGATGCTGGAGCCAGCACCAGTTTCTGTGTATCTTGTAGTCTTCGTTGCAGCTCTGCCACTTCATCCTGGTACTGTTTCCACTGTCTCTCTGCACATCGCAAGTCTTCTGCCTGAGACTTGGCTGTGTCCTGTAGTAAGTGGACCTGCTCATTCAGGCTTCCAAGACATTTCTCAATCAAGTCTTTGTTGGCAGAATTTGTGGCTGCCAGCAGATCCTCAGCCTGTTCACTAACTGAAGTGACCTCGCCTTGCAATGATTTCAGTTGTCTTTGCAGATTCTGCAGAAAAACAACAGAATTTAATCGTAGAAATATCAAAAAGCTGATCACATCAAAGACAGGCTCAATATAATTTGCACTAAAATTCCTTTCAAGGTCATTTACAATGCACTTACATGGTATTCATATTACATCACCTTAATGTATAAGTTTGTTCATTTCTTGAACATGAATGTAATCTCTCATCACAAAATCTTTGGCCTCCAGCAGTCTCTATTGACAATCTACTTCCTACAAGAAATGAGCTTCAGGAATTTTCTTACCAATAAGATATGGTCCACATGCATGGCACATTATTATTATCTCAACCTTTCCTCTCCCTCTAAAAAAAGTGAATACAACAATTGTCCTATGACCATGAGAATTGTTACCTCATTCTGCCTAATGTGATCCTCAGTGGTGGAGGGAACAGTGAACAGCTGTTGCTGGGCAAGATCTAACCAGCTGGAGACATTCTGCAAGGCCGACTGAAAGGTCAAAGAGAAGCACAAAAAAAATGTTAACCCAATGTTAATATACAATTAGACATTTATGAATAATAACTCAAAATGATTCTTAATTGCCAAAGATAATTTTTAAAAAAGATGCAACTACAATTTCTTTTCGGTCTCTTTTTTTCCTTCTGTGTGTTTATTTTTTTGTTTATTTGGTCTCCTATTTAAAACACATTACCAGCAATTTTTCTACTCTTCTGTTCTAAGAATTTGATTTTATGATTGAAATCTAAGCAAAGAGTTAAACAACAGATGACCTTAAATGAGATCAATGCCTTTTGTCTTCCTTCAACACCTGACCAGTAAAAGCAGCATGAAAAGAAAATAGAAACTGATAGCACATCGCTAACCTGATACTGTTGTTGGAAGGTCAGAGCTTCATCCAATCGTATTTGTTTTTCCTCCAACTGAGCCTGCAGATGATTCCAGCACTCACTCATGTCTGACATCACAGACTTGACTTCATCAAGCTGTTTGGCTGAGTCAGCATGCCGGGCTGGTGCATGCAGGGAAATCTGTGCCAGCTCCTGGAACAAAAAGAACAGTAACCATAGCTTAGATAAAGACTTGACAATCAGTCCTATAATCCTACCAGAACATCAAATACTATGTTTATATCAGGTTATTTTCTGCAAGAATATTACTTTTTGCAGTTGATTATTCCGAATCTATAATACAAGCAAAAACAAAAAAGTTGGGGCAGTCTCATCTATAAATTACAAATTTCTCCTCAAAATTGAATATCACTTATAGTGGAGAAGACATCGCAGGTTCTCAGAAAACTCCTCTTCTCTGTGAATTTTGTGGCAAAAGTTGTCTGTAGCCCATTGTGAAATAATATATTTTGGCCTGCCACTTGCATACAGAATTTACTGATGTTTTAAGTACATGGAAAAGCTTCTAATACCTAGTGGAATATCACTAATTTTGCATTACTTCCTACCCAGTGTATAATATTCAATTAATCAGCCAGATAAATTGTTCCATCCTCTGACTACATGAAATGATACTGATGTCAAAGCTTTCAAATCAACACTTGTTGGACATCCTTGGAAAGAGGTTATCTTTATCTTTGCAAAATTAGCTAAAACTCTTCTCTACCAAGATGTACATATTCATGATTGATTCCCATGACCTTATGGTGAGTAAAATTTGAATTTCTTCCATGAAACCCTCTCTGGTATCCAAAGCATTTCATATTGATGTGCAACACAAATGGATAAATGAAGATCTCACCCCAGGCTTTTTGGTCCTCAAGATGGTCTCCAAGTTTTGTTTCTTTTGGACCAGATCTCGGCTCAGTCTCTCCCAACTTTCTCTGATCTCTCTGTCAGATGCTGTAGTGGACGGTGCTGATCTCAGCCTATGGTCAGAAATTTGCCTGACCAATTGTCTATGCTTACCAAGGTCTGCTGCTAGTTCCTGAAAAAGTATTTCAAAAAGGCATTGAAACAGAAAGTGGAAAAAAAAATGAAGATACAGAGGATTTAGAGAGGGTTTTTAGAACAGCAAAAGAAACCACAATAACTTTGTTGTGAAGGAAAGCACTTTATAACATATGCCACCTTATCTATCTCACAGACAGTCAAAACAAGTTATATACTGATTTCAACAACATGAATTATTACTATCATGTAAAGCTTAGTTCATATGCGTTCATACAAGGTTTTCAGCTGGCTTGATTGTAGCCAGAGATATTATAGATTGAAGAAATGGCAACAATGGACAGTTTGACACATAAATCTACATAATCGGTTTATAAGATCCTGATGTAATCATCCCATAACAGGAATATTTTCTTATTCAGAGACGAATGTTTTTCAATGTTTTGCAATGTTAAAACATTCAATATCAGATCACCTCTGTTCGAGTCCAGCAACTTATGACTCATTCTGATTGGCCACGTTTGTTAAAGAAAAATGAAAATTACAGACAGCCACTTATGCTACTTCTGTCAGGAAATTGATAAGCCTACCTTGACCACTTTTGATATCACTGTTATAAAATATAAGTCCCAACGGCAGAAATGAACAAAATAACTAATTCTTGAATTGGCAAACGTTAAATTATTGAAGGAAAATACAGCTATGGAGTAAAACAAAATATGTATTGTCCATAACAAAGGTGTACATCAGTTGATTTAAATATGGGAGAATGATTCATATTGTGTCTTTTCTATACAAAGAATGCTTCTTTTCCCAAATTTTCACACATTTTTTTCTTCTTTCTTCTGGCCATTCTACTCTCTCTAGGCTCTTCATATCAGTGAGAATACTGAGAAATTTCTATGGTGATTAACATCTAATAATCATCTTGTGAAACATCTCTTTCTATCTCTTTGTTTCTTTTTTCCTATTATAACCTTACAATTGTCAAGACACTGATGTGGTCAAAAACTCGCTCACTGTACTTTGCGCTGAACTTCTTATCGAACACAGCATACACAATATAATAACATCTGATATTCATATTTTACGTCCCTAAGGCATAACCTGCCATTTTTTCAACCATGAATGTCATCTTAAAAATTCAAATAAATTGGCTCTTTCCCTCTACACTGCAAGGGTTAAAATCAGCTATATACTTTTTGAGGACAGAAGTTCACCTTATGGATGTCTTTCTGTCCGGGAGTAATGGCAGTGGCCTGATTGCCTGAAGCCATTGTCAACTCCTTGGTGTCACTCATCCACTTCTGAAGTCTCTGTACATTAGATTCATGCTCAGCTCTCTCTTTCCTTCTTTTCTCTGCATCCTTGATGGCTGCCCTCAACTGGGACTGTTTCTCAATGGTCTCCTTTTTAAACTGACCCAAGTCAACCTGAAAAAATATGAAATAAAAGAAATGAGGTATATCTATCAAGGATCAATACTACAGCAAGGGTCAAATTTGCTTCAACTAGTATAAATCCATCCACAGCCTTATACAGACAAAGTAAAAAAAAAAAAAAGAAAAAGAAAATTTAGCCGCAAGACTCTCACTGTTCAGAATTATAGAAGAAACAATCCATCATACAACTGTGCAACAAAAATACAAAACTAGGTAGATATCTATCACTATATCAGTATCATTCTATCTATCTAATATTTTGATCAATAAGTTGATGTATTATAAGCAACAAAGATTTATTTTCATTTAAGGTGTTACCTTATATCTGTAGAAAGCAGATGTATGTAATGAGTTTTCACTGCAATCATAAAGATGAGAATTTTACAAACAAAAATGTATTTTATGAATCACTGATTGCCATAAGTTGCCTAAAGTTCTATCCATGTAAATCCAGTGATGGAACAAACAAAACGACAAGCAAAAATATCAGTTCATACACTCCCCTGGTTCTGCACCTATAATAAAACTTTTTTAAAACAATTCACAAAACCATGTAACTGCACTCTCATGTCTCACAATAAAAGTGTTTTATGTGACACCCATTCTGGCAGGTAAACAGTAACTATTTGCATACATGAAGTGCATTGGCTTTTTTTTCCACTTGGTCTTGAAGTTTTTAAAGTTTAGGATCTGACATTCAGAGCATTGTTCTAATTCCACCTGTTCTTCTCTGTCTCTCTTTTTCTCCTGATTATTTACTCTCACTCTTCTATCAATGCCAAAAATTTGACAGCTCCATTGTGTTCTCACTTGACAGTGGGAGGCACATAATTTCTTGTATAAAAAATCTTCTGATACTGTTTTATTTACTATATTTAATATAAGAGTTCATGGGATTTTGGAACACATGGTTTGACAAACCCAAGGATGTAAATGATATTTTCCAACATGGCATACATATGAAAATGACTAAGGAATTTTATGAATAAGCAATCTCTGGAAAGAGAATGCCATAAAAATGAATCACAGGCCGCAGATATATTTATTTACACGTTTACTTGACATGTATGAGCAATATATACATCAAGTTATGTAAATTGTTTACATTGCTGCTCTTCTTCTTTTTTTTTTTTCGCTTTGTTTTTTCCACAGAAGTATCCATTACTGATATTAATTTTGCAAATCAAGCAAGACCAGCCAATGCTTACCTGAAGACCAGCCAGGTCACTGCGTAGTTTCTCGGCAGTGGCGGGAACCTCATTTTCACACAGACTATCACACTGCAAGGCCAGGTCAGACATTTGCCGCAGATAGTCGTTGATCTCCTCTTGGATCTCCTGTTTGTGCAGAATAGCAGACATTTTAGCAGCATTAAACACAAGTGGTCAAAGGTCCATAGAAGCAATGTGTTTGCATTCAAGTCAAACAAAGACAATCATTTATGTTAGTACTTGAAAATGATATGTTATTGTGTTTTTGTCATTGACTTGGATTACAATATCTATATCTACATCAGTCTGTTTCTCTCTCTCCCTCTCTGTCATCCATCCATCCATCCCATCCATCTTTCCATCCACTCACCCATCTATCCATCCACCCATCCTTCTAGATGCAAATTCATATATAGATATCTATAAATGAGTGAATGTACATGTGCATATGAAATAATAGAAATAACTGAATATAGCATCACACATAGATATACTCACTCTGTTCTCATCTAGCTGGATCTGCAGGGCCACTGGGTCTTCTGATGGCAAAGTAATAGATGCCTGTCGCACTTTTTTCTCCTCCAGCCAGTCTCGCAAGTTGCCCACTCTCTTCTTGTAGGCTTTCTCAGCAATGCTGTGTTTCTCTTTGTTCTTCATAGCATGCTGTAGTGACAATAGCATGTGCTTATTTCAAATCACATAATGCAGAAACTGGCATTGTCTTTAAAAGCAGTTTTTCAGTTCATAAATTCAGATTGCTCTATGGCCAATTTTCTTCTGTCATAAACAGTAATCAAGTCATATAAAGCGACAGACAATAAAGTTGATGTTAAAATCCATATCATCTACAACGTAAAGCATTAAATTAGGCCAAGTTTAGACATTCAATCCAATAAATAATCAATATATATGGCAAAGCAATGCCAAAACTTTTGTTCATATTTTGAAATCAAATCATGAAAATATATCAATACTACCTCTGGATTCTTCAAAATTTTCACTATAGTGGTAAATATAAGGGCATTAAATCTCAAGGAAAAAAAAATTTGTGTAAATGACATCTTCAAAACTTGGTATTGTGACATAGAAATTGGAATCAGGTAATAAAAAACACAAAAAAGTATGCTTAATGTCACATGGCCAGCTGAAATGAATGATGTAAAATTTATTCACGTTACTAATGTCTCTGGGATGGGATATGAATGAGATTCGCTTTAGTGAAAAAAAATTACTCAGCCTGAACTCTCTTATGTCTAGATATTTACACTCAATGTGAACTCCTGTGACCTCCTGGTCAGTCACATCCAGTTTCCTTTGTTATGTCATCTGACTCGTTTCATCTGATCATGTGCGTAACATTTTGTTTAAATGACAACTTAAAAACTCGGACGTCTAAACACAGATTCTGGAAACATGTAATGATCTTTAAAAAATAAAAAAAATAAAAAAACAACATGCTAAATGTTCTCTCAAGTACCTGAAGTTGTCTGCTCTTGTCCTCTGCCATAGCCTGCAGGTTGTCAAATCTGTCAGCCAGCATGGTCAGTGTGGCTTCCATGGCTTTGTGGCCTTCCGCACTGGGTGTGTCCATCAGTTGTCGGCCCATGTCCCTGGCCCTGGCAATGTCTGCCTTGATGTCCTCAATCTCTGCCAATGTGTCCTGCAGAAAACAAGCAATCACAGAGAAATACTATTTGACAGATCTTCATTGTGAAATTTATAACATTCACATGTAAAAAGCTAGCTTGAGTAATCACAAAAAGGTATGTCTGGACAAAACATCAACCTGAAAAGATAAAACATTTGCCTATGTCATAACTCGCTATAGCCCAGAATGACATATTTGATACACAGTTAGAAAATAGCTTCAAAAGATTGAAAGCTAAAAGCAGGCTGGATCTTTTGTTTCAGGAAATAATTTCATAGCACAGACTTTAAAACCATGTCTAAATCCAGTCAGCACAGACAATGTCATAGTAAGGATATGGAAGTTCAACTGTCTTAAGGACAACAGTCTCATTTTGTTTTAAAGGTTGCTCTTGGTCTTCAAGGGTTAAAGAAGATGAAAAGAGGATGGGGAAAGAGTCTGGAAATAATTCTGAAATCTACAGGAGCTCAGGAGATAAAAATCAGCAAATATTTGTTAATCTGATTGATATGTCACTTTTAGATGGTGCATTGCTGACAATACACATCATGTAAAATTGAAATGACATTGCCATATAGAAATGTGAAAAAAGCTTTTATGGGTTATCTTTGATGATCAGGCATCCAAGTATTGTTTTGTGGCACACTTTCCTTCCTATAATCATTCCCTTTCATTTCCCTGTCTTCACTGGCTAATGTTTTTCTGAGTGCAATTATGCTGTATTGTGCCTGATTTTTCTTCCCTTTTTCTTGATTATCATTCCAACATTTCAGAAAACAAAAATCTGAAATGTTGTCATCTTCATACAAGATAAGAAAAACAAAAACAAAGAACAAAAGCCCTGGTCAATTGGAAATTTTCATATATAATTTAAAAGGGAAAGATTTTTTTAAAAAAAAAGGGAGGGGGGGGGGGGGGGGAGATCTAAAAAAAAAAAAAAAAGAACCCAAAGCTTTTTTTTCCTTTGGCATGACAAACAGAACA
>JBCEWB010135602.1:0-11084 GCA_039654565.1 Peronia peronii | reverse complement strand
ATCCATCCATCCATCCATCCATCCATCCATCCATCCATCCATCCATCCATCCACCCATCCATCCACCCATCCATCCACCGTCCTTCTTGGGATCCATCTATCCATCCATCACCCACCATCTATCTGTTCATCTGGCTCTCCGTCAGCCCAACAATTCGTTCATCCGTTCGTTCTTTGATTCGTCCCTCATCAGTCATCCACCCTCTGTGATTCATCAGTGCGACCCCCCCCCCCCCCAATCCATCCATCTCTTCACCCCACACAGTCAACAACTCACCACCTATACATTTTTACATCCAACCACCCATATCCACTCAGCTATCCACCCGGCCATCCATCCATCCATTCATCAACCACTTGAACCGAACACACTTTTGCTATTTAGTAAATCGAACACGGGGATCAGTGCTGATCGCGCCTGGCGTAGCGTGTATGTGAACCTATGGCCCACCAGGGATGATCTAATCCACACGTCCATGCAGTTCTAGATGAAGCACATCTCGACCTCAGTGCTTTCAGTTCAGGTGCAGTCTGCCCTTGTCAGACCTGGATACGCTTCCGGTCTGCTGATATGGAGAAAACCTTACTCTTTACAAGCCATTATAAGGTGTCTGGTTAACTGATCTTATAATGTCTTTTATTCCATATTCTATCCTTCGGGGGGAAAGAGGGGAAGGACCCTCTTTTTTTTATGCGTTTAAGCGTGTTTTATATAGCTCTCTGGAAAGTTTTGGCACAAAGCTTTTAGCATATTTTGTTACAAAGCTATTTAACGCGTCTCATGACTTTTTTTTTTTTTTTTTTGTTAAATTTGTTTTCGTTTTTGGGTTTTTTTTTTTTTTAATGCTGGGTCAGCCTGCGTCTGCGACATATTTCAGCTCATAGATTTGTGACGCTTTACAATGGATGGGTTTTAAACAAAAAGGATTTTTTCTTTATGAAACTGTTTGACGTGTTTTGTGACTCAACCTTAATGAATTTTGCTGGAATCTTTTTTTTTTTTTTTTTTTTTTTTTTAAGTTACACCACTTCTTAATACCTGGTTCGTCGTGTAGTTTTTATATGCCATGCCATTTTTTGAATTCACTCAAATTCACTCAAATTCTATTTTTAAACATGTTCTCAGCATGGCATTTTGCTATCTTTTTTACATTATTTATTTTTAATATTTCACCACGTGTCTTTTTTTTTTTTTTTTTTTTAAACTTCTTTGCAGTGTGCAGCTATTGACATGCGCAGAATTGACAGCCACTGACATAATTGTCATCATAGTGTGAAACCTGTGGATTGATTATAAAGAAATGGATGAGTGTAAAAGGGTACTATATAGATAAATAAATATATATGGACATCTTTTAGTATATTCATTATGCAAGATTTATCAGAAATTCCCAGAAATTCTTCTTTCGCGCTCGCCCGATAGACTATCGATAGACGCTATACGGACAACTGTTCCGTGGATTGTTGACGTCTCCGATGTAGAAAACATGTACATGTAACAGCATTGTTATTTCAGTCTTGTGGTTCCTTTTGCAACCCCGTTTTAACGCGGTATGCGCATGTAGTAGCGGTTGGCAGTCTTCGAGCCGGCAAAATGGGGGCCCGCCGTCACTGCGGTACGGCGAACTACTGCATCCACCTTCGCTCCCTCACAGTCCCAGTTCCCCGTTCTCTCCCCGCTCTCTCTCTCTCCTCTCTCTATACTACCGTCAACTTGGGCGCACGCTCCTCGACCACTGTCCACTCCGGCAGGCCAATTTACTCGCCTCACATACAATGACCGGTCCATCGTCAGTGACTGACCACTACGCGTGCCGCCGGACATTCTTGAACATGCAGCAGTGAGGAGTGAGAGAGATACAGACCTCGGGCGCCTCAACAACTCTGCTCTAATGTGATTGACGGGTCAGACGGACTTTCTTTTCTTGGAAGCGACACCGCCAGTATCGTACTCACTTTTGCCATGTAGACCATTGCCGTGATTTGTTGACACATGATCGACTGAGATACCTGTTGTGGATACAGTCATGATCTGCTGAGGTAAATGGTGTTGATACCAGGTCTACTTTGTGGTTTTAATACAATCATGATCTACTGAGATAAGTCTCAGTGTGGTTGATACAAGGTCTACTTACTTTCGTGGTTTTGAACAATCATGGTCTACTGAGAAAAGTGTTGTTGATACACAGTCTACTTATGTGATATTGACACAATCATATGTGACGTGTTCTTGATAGAAGTTTTGCTTACATACCTAGTATTGATACAGCCATGATCTACTATGAGATCTGGTTTTGATATAGTTATGATCTATTAAGATACGTATTGTTATATGAGATCTACTAAAAATAGGAATTGTGTACACAAGATCTCTAAGTAAGATACGCCTTGTTGGCATAAAATCTGTGAAATCATCGAGGAAAGCATTATGTGTGATGTCAGGAATCCCTGGATCTGATTAGTGGCTTAGCCTTTCATAATTCTTGGCGGTGAGTAACAACCAGACGGGTGATCCTCTCGTATTTTTAGTTTGTTTATTTCTCCGTGTTTCATTTGGACTTATCACTCACTCATTCATTCAATCATTCGTGCGTGCATTCATTCATTCATTCATTCATTCATTCATTCATTCATTCATTCATTCATTCATTCAGCCTGTCGTTGTCTATATAAGCTTTTTATTTATTTATTTACTTATTTTTTAATCTGTATATCTATCTAGTTGTATAATTATTTATTTATTTATTATTTATTTATTTACTTATTTATGTATTTATTCACTCACTCACTCATTCATTCATTCATTCATTGTTAAGAAGAATGCTCCAGTATGTTTTTTTTGTCCTTCCCCTCTTCTCTCTCAGTCGCCTCGCCTCTCACCCCCCCCCCCCTTTTTTTTTTTTTCGGTAACAGCTGCCCTGTCGCAGAGAAAAATTTCTTTGTTTGACAAAAAATCAGTGTCCAAACAAAAAATTCTTCTGGCCGGTTTTGACGTTTATTTGTGAATTGCAAATTTATGCGGTCTTAGCAAATTCTGTAGTGTCTCCAATTGTCGTTGCTTTTTTCTTTCCTATCGCCCTGTCCGCCGCTGGTGAACGGGTAATTTTATCTGACAAGTTAATCATGTATTTGAGTATTGGAGGCTATATTATGTTCTGCGGTGTACAAAAGCAACGGGGGGCCGGGATGGATGTGAGAGGGGTGAGGGGAGATACAGGATTAGAATGTATTTGTAACAAAAATGTGTTGCGTGTAATGTTTATTTCATAATATTGATGGATCGTTTTCTTTATACTTTGAGAATTTTTTGAACAGTGTCGTTGGGCTACAGTATTGGCTGCTTTTCCTTTTCTTTCTTTCTTATTTTCTTTCTTTTTTTTTCTTATGTTTACTTTTACTGAAGTCTTTTTAGAATCAAAGGATCAAAGTAAAATGTGCAAAATATCATCTGCTTATTATGTCGCCACGCCTAATATGCCAGTCCACCCTCCTCACCACCACCTCCCCTCCTCGCCCTCCACTACCCCTATTCTGTATAGCAGCAACAAATATTTTTATTGTTGATGCATATGGGCAACGTTAAATTGTTGTGAAAAGCTCCGTCGTTCTCTCTCATCCCCCTCCCCCCCTTCTCTATATATATCTCTATCTCTCTATCTGTCCTTATATTAAGCCATTACACCCATTGTGGTTTTCTGACTCCCAAGCCAATTATAATAGTCTCGCCTTTAATTGCTATAGTACAGATCTTGGCTGTTTTGACAGTTTTGTTCCTAGTTGTGGCCTCTTGATTCTAGGCTGGTTGTTATTTTGGCTGTGGACGTATTTGCTGTTTTTTCATGCCTTTTGGTGCCGTTGCCATTAGGTATTTATTGTTATTAGTTGGTTTTTTTTTTCAATCGCCACTCTTATTCAAACATTAACATAGTACATTTGGGGCACTGGCTAGTTGTATCTTAAAACAAACAAAACAGACACAAATAACAAATAACAACAACAACAACCACAAGAATAAAAACACACATTCAAAAAGAAAAAAGTTTCTTTTAAAAATGGTTTTAAAAAAGTGTTATCAAATGGTTATTAAACAGAAGACCCCCACCGGTTACTAGCCAAATACTTTGCCAACTGAACTGTTCATAAACAGATCATTAATATCATCATCAAGATCACCATCATGTACTATGTTCTCACATTTTGAAGTTCAAGCCCTCACTGCACACTACAAGATGTTGAAATCACCTTGTTTCCAAATCACCCCCATGCGCCGTATCAATCAATGTGCGAATGTAAGGATATTACTGCATTACTCGCCGAGTATTTGGAAAATGCGCTTTCTTGGCGGACAGAAAGAGATGGGCCTTTTTATCTTCGCCATCCTCGAGCACTAAGGTCGGGAGAGGCAAGAAGAGGAGAGAGGAATTGAGATGTCATGGTCTCTCTGGTGAACACATCGACATAGATGATGGATGGATGGATGGATGGATGGATGGATGGATGGATGGATGGATGGATGGATGGATGGATGGGTGGGTGGGTGGAGGGATGGATAGATGGATGGATGGATGGATGGGTGGATGGATGGATGGGCAGAGGAACGGGTGGATGGATGGATGGATGGATGGATGGATGGATCAAGAAAGGATGGATGGATGGATGAATGAATACAGGAATGAATGATGACATGATGGATGGATAGACGGGTGGATACGTGGATAGATTTATAATTAGATGGCTAAGTGGACGAATTTCGGGGAGAGAACGGAGAAAGATTAAAATGCCAAACCTCTTCGATGTGCCAGGGAAAGGACGAGAAAGTACGAACCGTAATGAGGTGATTTATTACTTCAGGATGCCTTTGAAGAGCAACTGATGATTTCCCGAATTGATGGGCTCTATCTTGATTCCATCTCATCCTCCACTCTTTTGTCTTTTCCCAATAACTCATGTTTTATTTTGTTTCGTTATTCCGTAGCTGCTCATTGTTTTACCTTCTTTCTTATATAATTATATTGTCATCAGCATCCCGATGTTTTTCATCACTTTTAGATAAATACTGTTTTTATCACACGAACTCTTTAGATCTATCCCATGGTTAATTGAGAAAATTATCTTTGAGCTCAACGAGAGAGATCTAATTAGATTGTCGTTTGATTAACGTTATTGCTTGTCATATTTTTAATGCTTTTTTTTTCTTTTTTAAATTGTTATTTTTGGTTTTTGTTTTGTTGTTTTTTAGTGCAAACACTTTTTTTTAAATCGCAGTTGTTGTTACAGTGTTTGACTGCTTTTTGTCTTTTCATGTGAAAGTTAGTTTTTGTTGTGGTCATAGATATTTCTATTTTTGTCTTGTTATGTAGAAAGCGGGTGTCTTTTATTATTGATTTTACTTTGTTTGTTTTCTCAGCTGAAACGTTTATTCAATCCATTGTTGTTATTGTCAGTGATATCAAAAGTTGTGCTCTTAGATGAAAGAATTATTGTTTTATTATGGTTGTAGAAGCGTCTAGATTTTCTGGGTTTTGTTTTTCTGTTCTTGTTTTGTAGTTATTTAATCCCAGCCAAAAAGTTTATTTCGAAGATTATTATCATCATAATTCCGGACATGGGTGTCGAATCTTCGTTCAGTTGTATTACTCGTTTATGTATTTCCGATATAGTCGTGTTACTCCACCATCAATGATTGTCATCTATTTAAGTATATAGTGTGACAAGCCGATGAAAGATCAGATCTGTAGTGTAGGAGTTCATCAGTTTCAGAGCTGATGCTGAGAGATATATATTGCCTGAGTCTGATCACTCTGAGGTAATTGTAATGAAGCTGATGACCCTTGTGTTCCATCACTGAAGTTTGACGTCTAGTACGAGACACTGCCTTCTGCCTTTCATGTGTTACTTTTCTTTCTTTCTTTCTTTTTTTTTTTTAATTTTAAAATCATTTTTATTATTATTCGAAAGAAAGAACGAACGAAGGAAGAAAAGAATAAAGGAAGGGAGGAAGGAAATAGTTGGGAGTCATGGATAACTGTTGTGCAGCGGTATTACATTGAGGTAAGGATGTGAGGCTCATAGTACTGAAGACATACAGGATCCATCAGCTATTAATGTGTGATGTTCGTCCAGATCTGGGAACGGCAAGGGTGACTCGACTACTGCTCTGCTGGTTAGATTGTGTTGTGATTGTGATGGCCCAGGGTGTTATCGTGATGGCAGGTCTCAGAAAGGAACAGAGACAGGTCGTTAGTATGACAGAGTGTTAGGACATTGTTTACATTTCACTGATATAAGCAGAACAGGGGCTGGAGGAGGTGAGGAAGGCAGACTTTTTACTCCAAGAGCAGAGGGAGATGAGTCCATAACAGATGGGGCATTGATCAGAGAGGTTGACGCAGGGCAAGCAAGAGAGAGAGAGAGAGAGAGAGAAAGAGTGAGTGAAGGTGCGTGTGTATGTGTATATATATATTTAACTCAAAAGATTTTGAGCATCTTTAAGAGTAAATGGCGGCACTGTCTGATGACATTGTTGAACCTTTAGAACTTCACCATGAAATCATAATTATGTGCTCACTAACTTTAGGTTTGCCTTAAGAATGCTTATAATAAATTTAGTTTTTTATATAAACATCCAGTATGTTGTTAGCCCCTAAGCGTCCATCAAGTACGTACGTCACCCAGAGCTATAGCATAGAGAGTCAAGGACGGAGGGAGGGAGAGAGAGAGAGAGCTACCCACGAGACAAATAGCAGTAAGAGGAATAGCAGCGTTTATAGTTAAGCCTGCTACTACTGCTAGTGATCGTGCATAAGGAGACTGCCACTGATAAAACACAGCACTCACCTGTTATCATCAAAACTGTCACACGAAATCTACCCTTGACAAGAAAGAGCCTTGAATGGAGAAATCTATATACATTTTATTACGGCAACATGATTTGGTGAGCTTTTTGAATGTGTGGAATACCATATCGTTCTACTTTGTATATAAAGAAGGATTTAACAGAGATAGCAAAAGAGACTGTGGAAATAAAAAAAAAAGTTAAAGGAAAGACGAGGAAACATATTCGGTGCCTGATTGGGACGGGTTTTTTTTTTTCGGGGGGGGGGGGGGTAGTACATGTAAAGGATGTCGAGAGAAGATGAGATGATAGTGAAGATAATGCCGAGAACGACTGAGTACCTGTATGTAATCACAGAAAGAACGCAATTCATGTAACACGGAAATCGCTCTAAGAAGAGAAATGGAAACGAGCTCGGGAGGAAAAAGAGGAACCCGAGGGTGGAGAAAAGGCGGAATTTATCTGGTGTAATCTCGCCCATTTGTGAGACGCCACGTTCGCAATCAAATAAGTGCGGCGGCCATCACAAGGCGTGTGCCGTATGTGGTGCGACATGGGACCGGAAGTGTTGCGCAGCTTCCGGTCCCAGCCCTGCGCAGTACAGGAAATGGCGCGAAAGATTAGGATGCGCATGAGAAGGAAAGTTTTCAGAGAGGGTGTGGCGCCGGATTAGGACGCTAATGCGGAAATATCCGAAGAGTGACACTAGAAGACCGGAAGACGTTCTATCTCCTGGTTTACACCTGGCGCTGGGATGAAGTCTATGCATTGTCTTGATACTGTTTTTGAATCACTTAAAGTGTATCATGTTCGTGGGCATTTTAAATATCGGACAAGAAAATGTCTGTTCTGAAACAAAGCAGTGGTTGAGGAGGAATTCTTTGATCGAATATAACGATAAAGAATTTCCTTATTCAAAAACCGGTATGCAGTAAAGTGAACTTGAGAAAAAAATTGTTGCAGAATGATGTGGTACATGTATGTGGTACTTGTCCAATAATTGCTTCATAAATCTGAAAACTATGGAAATGCTGGGTACTTCGCAGAGGGGAAATCAAAACAAGGCACACATAATTTTTAATAGTTAACAGTTAACACCATCACCGCCGATTCCAGTTTTTGGCCGGTAAAATGCGGCACAAACCTAACAGGGTTTCCCGCAGAAAGTAAACTTACAACCAGGAAGTGAGGCAAACATGTAGCATTCGCAGTCTCTCGACTAGGCAAGGTGAGATAAGATATCGAAGACTTTTAACATTAGAATTTGACTTAAGTCGTTTGACACATCAAGCTGGACAGGAATGAGCTAATTTATGCTTATGCCATTAGTCGGCACTGTCAATTTCGCCTTTTGGGTGTCAGTCTCGCACTCCAAAATACTATTTGGGTCCAACTCGATGCCTAGACTCTCAGCACTTCACACAAACAAGTCAACAAAGCCCTGCTTCTAAAAATCATTTATCTTTCCCTCGTAAATAATCTTGTACCTTTGAACAAGATTTGATCTTCAAGTCCATGGTCACGATGGAATACAAGAAGTTCATAAAATACTGATAAATTACCGGCAATCAAGTATATCAATACAATCACAATAGAGACTAAGAGCTATTGTTTGCATGATTTTGCCTCATTTCCGGTAAGAGCCGGAAGTCACTGGTTTCGGCCGGAAGTACATCAGTCTCTTTCCTACTTAATTATTACCACTATCTCTACTGTTATTATTTGGAGAGTATCCAGGTTCAATTGGTTATGAGTTGGTCATTCATAAAGAAGAGTTTTCATCATAAATTTCCTACTCACTGTAACCAGGATCAAGCCAAGAAGAAGTGAGACAAACTTTTTGGATCAATGGAATTTCCCCAAATTTTGGTGACCTATAAGCTATATTGGTCTTGCTTGGAGATGACATCGTTAAGGTATCTGTCTCTCTGCATCACTGTGAAGTACTGCTTAATTGTAATCCTCATCTCACCACCATTCCCCATCCCCCCAATCAGAGTCATGAAACTGGGTTGATATACATCTATTTGCAGCATCGAAGGCCCTTGTCGCGATCATCTATATAGGAACTGTGTTCTATTCTGGTGTAGGGAACTGTTTTGTTCTAATCCCTTCCTCACCCCCTGTTTTTAGTTCTACAATCTCAGTGCCATGAATGCGGGCTAAAACTAGTGTATTTGCAGCATCCACGGTGCTGGTTTATACAGCGACTAATTCTGTATGACACCCTTTAGTTCTAATTATCTTATATCCCTTCCCAGTTCCTCAGTCGTAGGGTATCGGTAATACCCATGTATTAACAATAGTATACATATATAGAAGCTGGATACTCTGTCAGTCGCCGTCCGTTTTGGTCTTATCTCGGAAAAAAAAAAAACGAAAACAAACCCAAAAGACACACTATTTTTTGATGGCCTGTCGAAAGAGTTAGGTTTTTTGTTTGTTTTTTTTTCCTTTAATTTTTGCCGTGCGTTTTTTTTTTTTTCGTTCTTAGGTGTCTAAAAACAGCGATAATTAATGACATAAGACTTTCTAGGTCTGGAGAGGGATCAGCCCCAGACAAGCTTCACAATGTTGGCTCCATTTAATAATTAATTTTTCTGGTCATAAGCCGGCGGTGTTCGAGACAAGACTGAGCCGTGAGGCTGCTTTTTGCTAAGGATGGAAGATGATAGAGAGAGAGAGCGAGCGAGAGAGAGAGAGAGAGAGAGAGAGAGAGAGAAAGAAAGCGAGAGCTACAAAAAGATATATATAGAAAGATAGATGGTTACGGTTATTAGCCTTTCAACCTCCAGGTTATGTATAGATGGATATAATTATAATCGGTGATGTCATGATGGCTCAATAGATTGATGGATGAAATGAGTGGAGGAATCGATGGATGGATGGATGGATGGATGGATGGATGGATGGACGGACGGATGGATGGATGGATTGATGGATGGAAGGGTGGATGGGCGGATGGACGGACGGACGGAGAGGCATAAATGGATGGATAGACGGGTCAATGAATGAACGAAATGGGATGTGTATTGCCTGATGGCCGAAAGGGTGGGAAGGCGGATGGATAGTGGGTGGATGAAAAGGGAGAGAACATTTTTAAAAATATTTTTTGTTTCACCTTCTTCCTTTTTCTGTATTCTGCCATATATCAGTCTCCAGGCTACATTTCGTTTTCCAAACGTCTTTATATATAATATCATTAATGAACTTGGAAACATCTTTAATGGCATAGATTGTCCCTGTGCTTTACTTTTTTTTGTGGGCAAATCTCTTTATTTTCTCTGCAGATCTACCCCTCCCTCCTCTTTTTTTTTATTAGAACAAATTCTAATATTTAGCGATTTATCCTTTTCTCTTTTTCTTTGTATGTGTGTGAGAAAGAGAGAGAAAGAGAGCGAGAGAGAGAGAGAGGAGAGAATGTCATGAGTTGATCATTTCGAAGCAAACTAGTTGCAGTTTCAGACTTTGGCACCCTTTCCTTTGATACTCGGTAAGTTTAAGAATTTAAAAAAAAAAACAACAACAACAAACCACCAAACCACAGCTCTTGAAAGAGATCCTCTATGGTGCAAGAACAAGGTCCAAATCATTTTTCTAGCCGCTGCCGTTCATGCATTGCAAGTTCTAGGAGAGTCAAACAATGATAGAGGAGCTGAGGGTAGAGCAGAGCCTTTGGAGTATTCAGCTGTTGAAAGAATGAGAAACACTGTTGAATGGGGGAGGGATGTTTGAAAATGAATGAGTTTTGTTTTTTGTTTTTGTTTTTTCTAGAAGTATACGAAGTAGCGATACAACATGATGACATGAAATGGGATAGGATAGGACAGGACAAGACTGAACAGGGTGGGAATGGACGGGACAGGACAGGACAGGACATGTTAAGATAGAATAGGACATGTTAAGATAGGAAAAGATTGAATATTATATGATATCATAAGATAAGGAGAGAAAGCTGGTTAGAATAGGATAGAATAGAACAAGCTAGCAGACAGACAGATAGACAGACACTTAGAGAGGATTGGATAGGTGGGTCAATGGAGGGAAGGGAAAGGGTAGAAGGAGGAGATGAGAGTTGCAAAGAATGAGCAATCGGGTGCGAGAGACGGGGAGGAGTGAATGAGAAAGTGAAGTTCGGTGGAATGAGTGTGTACGTTCGGTGGAATGAGTGTGTACGTGAGTAAATAAGTAAATCAGTGAGGGCGTATACGAGGCTCAAGGGGGGGGGGGGGAGGGGGGGGGGGAATAG